>JAKCPI010029666.1:0-49294 GCA_023213315.1 Euborellia annulipes | reverse complement strand
AAACATAAAGGATATGAACTACAAGGTTGAAATTTTTGATTTAAGTTAAGTAACCCACCGAAACCATGAAAATAAGCTTTTGATCATAATCAGCCAAAAAGTACAAGTAAATACTTTACTGAAGTATTTTTTCATTTTTTTTTTTTTTTCAATTTTCTAAAAATTGGCGCTAACGACTTTGATTAAAATTCATAAATCAATTATTTTTTAGATACTCTTTAAAAAAAATATCAGTAAAATTTTTCGTGAAAATTGTTTGAAACACACTTTACTGATGTAATAATATTTCAGATTTTTCAAATTCATTTTTCGACTCCTTTTTGATTGATCCAATTTTAAATCCCTATGGGGATTTACATAAATTTCGATTCAAAAGGGAGTAGTCCTCTTTGGAACTTATTACACATTTTTCCAATTCTTATTCAATTTCGTATTTATTTAGAATTCTCTATTAATTATAAAATACCCAAATATGAGATTAAAATTTTGAAGAATAACCATACGTAGTTTATTTCGAGCATTGAAATACATAGAGCCTATGAAAATTTTGAATCGATTTCTCTACTTTTTACTTATAAAATGCAAGTGGTCAAGTTTGGAATGTGCATTGGAAATCTTGATATAGCCTATCTCGCCACAAAAAATCTGGTGTGACAGCACAGTAAATAATAATAACTTTCTCTTATCTTCGGTAAGATAAAGTTGTGTGCTTTGCGAAACCAGATTTTTTTTTTTTAGAGAAGTTTTTAAAAAAATATAAAAAATTTAGTTTATTTTCCATTCATTATCTTTCCAAATCATTTTATATCTACAGTATCTAGGAGTATCAATAAGTTACGAAATTATCAAATCAATTTCATATTTTTTTTTTTTTTTTAAACATTCACACTTCCAATTACACACACATTCATACAGTCTTCTCGGCAACTTAGGCCATTTAAGACTTTTGACGATAACCGTTATAAATATATATTATTTAGGGTCCAGGCATTCTTATTTAAGTCATTTGGTATCCAAATGGCTTAAATAAAATCATCGGACTGCCTGGGGTCCGAACCCGCGACGTTTGGTATACGAGGTTAGCACGCTAACCTCTACTCCAAGCCCCGAGGGCTTTTTCATATTACCTTTTGATACAAATGAGTCACATTTTTTAATTCGGAAAATAATATCTATAATTGAATTAATAATAATTAATATTCATAAGCCTATATTTGCGGAGCGTCCGTCTGTTTGTCAGTCTGTCACGGCCTTTGTCCAACTTTCCTTTGATAAAAATTTTGCACCCCTTATAGAAGACATTATGTGATGAGTCCAGGAAATATATTCAGGTTCACAAATCTCTCTTTGGGAAGTCTCAAAAAAGTTTAAAATATCTAGAATTTTCCATTGGATTTTATTCAAAGCCAATTAACTAATTATAATAATAAAATAAAATAATGATGAAGTAAAGGCGTGAGACCGCCACAGGCAGGCCCGAGCCAGCTAGGGAGGCGGAATCTCCCTGGTTAAGCCGGGTGGCGCGGCTAGTTCTGTATATAAAGTACCTTTTATAATTAAATACGATTTGTTTTAATTTTAAACATATATTTTATTTGGTTAATTGATTTATACCAAATCTCGTCAATTTATTCAGTAATCTACAATTCAAATCTTTTATTTATTTATTTTTTTTTTTGAATTAATTTAATATTTTTTTTTACTTTTTTTATGAGGCTTGAGAGAGGTACCTGGTCTCCTTTACCCTTCACCAAACCATTCTTTTTTTTCCTCCTTCTTCCCCTGATTCTTTATTCTTCTGTCTTGAAGTCGTGAATAAGTCCTTCAAATTTCATATGACTATATATTAAATCTGCACCTTCAGCCAGGAATTCAGAGTTAAAACAAAAAAAAGAAAACAAATAAAGAATTTTCTTTTCTGTTCTCTAAACCAATGACCATTTATTTTTACTTTCTCTTACCTCTATATATATGTTAATATATGTAGAGAGAAAGTATTGGATTCATGTCAAAAATTCGATGTCGAGATTTTGATGGATCTTCACGTTTTGAGGTCCCCTGAATCCAAAAAAGTGGTTTTCGCTCTTCGCTACATGGTCTGTCTGTCTGTGTCTGTGAACAAAATATCTCAAGAACGAAAAGAGCTAGGAGGTTGAAAGTTTATAATAAAATTAGGCACCCCATGGGACGTGACACGAAGCTTTTGAACAAAATCGACCAAAGAGTACTAGTACTTTGCTGATGTACTTTTTCAGTTTTTTTCGATTTTCTCTAAATTCGCTCCAACGATTTTTTTTAAATTCAAAAATCAATTATTTTTTAGATTCTTATTTTATCATTGAAATCTTCTGAAGACCACTTTGCTCTTGTACTCCATAGAAAAAATAGGAGAAACGGTTGCCATGGTAACAAAATATAAATATTTTTCCATACTTCCCCAAAAAAAAAAAAAAAAAAAAAAACTTATAAATTTTAAATCTTGAAATTCGAATGTACCGTACTGTCAGAAACTAAATATATGTCGACACGAAAAATCTGGTGCGATAGTCACACCAGATTTTTTTACAGCTGATTCACATGTTATGCTTTATTATAATTTTAACACGTATACATTAAGTATTATTTTCATGGCTATAAATATTTTGGTACCTATAGAAAACAACCCAGCGAGGGTTTGACTTCTGCCCTAGACTAGTCAAATACCAAAATGCGTTTTGTGGACCAAAAGTATATTTACATTTACTATTACTATTAGCATGTAAACAATGCTTTATTAATTCTTATAAAAAATATCTATTAAAACATAAACTGAGAATCCGGTTTAAGTCACTCGTCATCAGAGGTCATGTCATGTTTTTACCATGATTAGGAGATACTTAATACCCATCATCCACCATATTGACTTCAATTTTTCTGTAAGGCTTTAAATCATTTTTCGGCCAGGTTCCTCTGGCTTTGAAATTTATGTTTGAACTTGTGCATCAAGGACAAATATACTGACACTGAATTGAATTGATATCTGTTTAGAGAGCTTTATTTGAATGTTATCATTTTAAGAGAAGTGAATCATTCCTCAGGAAGATGTAAATATTTATTAAGGACCATACTTTTCTCAGCTTCCTCTGCTCCCACTCTTTTGAGAAGTAACAATTAAGGCGTTTATTTCCTGTCCTGCACCAACTCTTGAATGAAATGAAATTTATTTTAAAAAAATAATTGATTTTTGAATTTTAAACAAAATTAGAGCGAATTTTGAGAAAATCGAAAAAAAAACTGAAAAAGTACATCAGTAAAGTACTGGTACTTTTTGGCCAATTAAATATAAAATTTCAACATCCTAGTTCTTTTCATTCTTGAGGTATTTTGCACATAGAGAAAGTAATGTCGGGGGTAACCTATTTTTTACTTTCTTTTCCCTATATATGAAAAATAGATAGAGAAAGTATTAAATTCATGTCAAAAATTCGATATCGAGATTTTGACGAATATACACGTTTTGAGGTCCACTGAATCCAAAAAAAATGGTTTTCGCGACTTGGTCTGTCTGTGTGTGTGTGTTTCTGCGAACAAAATATCTCAATAACGAAAAGAGCTGGAAAGTTGAAATTATATATTTCAGTTAGATATCCACCTGCCACATGACACGAAGCTTTTGAACAAAATCAACCAAAGAATACTAGTACTTTACTGATGCACTTTTTCAGTTTTTTTCGATTTTCTCAAAATTCGCTCCAACAATTTTGATTAAAATTCAAAAATCAATTATTTTTTAGATGCTCTTTAAAATGTATATTCTCATTTTGCCATTGAAATCTTCTGAAGACTGTACTTTATAGGAAAGATAGGAGAAATGGTTGCCATGGTAATAAAATATAAATATTTTTCCATACTTATAAATTTTACATCTTGAAAATCGAATGTACCGTACTGTCGAAAACGAAATACATGTCGACACAAAAAATCTGGTGTGACCAGTCACACCAGATTTTTAGTTTAGAGAATATACATATGATAAATGTATATCATATTTTATTATAATATTTCAAAGCATTGGAAATTATCACCAAGTGATTATCATTTTATACGCTATCAAATTCCTATTTTCAAAATATTAAATATCCTTTCGAAAACAAATTCATTTCCATAAATAATCTCACCGCACGCATTTAATGAGTTTGATAAGATAAGCTTGGGATAATGGTTAGTGATCAGTTTCATCAGCCCCTCTCAATTATTATTTTTAACCCTCATTAGTGCTATGAATATTATCATCACTATTTAACATTTAACCTCTAGGGGAGATGGATTCTAATAATTCTTTGGACCTTATGCATTCATTCTCAAAAAAAAAAAAAAGATTCTACTTGAAATATATTCCAAGAGGAACTTAGCTTGAAAAATCACATCCCACCCACAATAGTTTCTTTTCTGATTAAAAAACCTTTAATAATTTCGAGGAATGCTTAATTTTGGCTGCTTGTCCAGTCCTATGCCCATAATAGATACTGTCCGTTTTCAATTAAATAATGACAGGATTTTAATTTAGATGTTGATGATTTCACAGAAGAAAGGATCTAATACTAGTTAGTATTTAGCCTAAGCATAAAAAATATCTTGAAAACATTGAGCCTAATAATTTTTTTTTTTTTTTTAAACAGAAAATCCTTTGAAACCCTAAATAAAGAGTTAGATTATATTTTGATACCATTTACCATGATGAAAGGTTTAAAGCATTTGAAGCCTATATTAAATTGCTGAACCCCTATATTAAAAAAAAAAAAAAAACTTTAGAATTTTACTTCTATTTTCTTAATTTTTAGGAAGGTTAAAAAAATGCAGATGTCAGCAATTTGATTTATTTAGTTCATTTATTTGATTAATTTTTTTTTTTTTTACTTTCTCGTATAGAGAAAGTTATGTAATCGTAAAAAAATTCGACTTCGAGATTTTGATGTTTCTCCACGTTTTAGACCTCCCTGAGTCCAAAAAAAACATTTTTGGCATTATGTCTCTGTGTGTGTGTGTGCAGCACGATTGCTTAAAAACCAAAGCAGCTAGATCGATGAAATTTGGTATATGCTCCTTACACTAAAATTGTAGATTTCTATCAACTTTTGGAGTAAATACGTCACTTGGAAGTAGTACTTTACTTAAAAAGTTTTTTCAAAAATTTTGAAATTTTCAATTTTTTTGTTATAGTATGATAAAATACTCTATTTTAAAAAGTTTTTATTCTTTGACATTTTTTCGAAAACTGAATAGTTTTTGAAATAATCAAAGAAGAAATAGAAAATTTTCGTTAATTTTGATTTTTTATCAATTATTGTCCCCATGACCTCCCGTGATTGGAACAAGCTCCCTGCGTCTATCTTCCCCAAAACCTACAATCTTCAGACTTTCAAGTCTAACCTCAACAGGCATCTTCTCAGTTCCCGCAGTTGAGTTTCCCCTTTATGCTTCTCCTTTTGTTTTTATTTTATTCCTGGCTGCATGTGACTATTGGTCATTATAGGACTTCGGACCTTATGCACCCATTCCAAAAAAAAAAAAAAAAAAAAAAAAAAAAATTCAGCAAATCCCCATAGGGATTTAACATTAGCTCAATGGAACAAAGAGCCGGAAAATGAATTTGAAAAATTTGAATTACTACATCAGTAAAGTGTACTTCAAAACACTTTTAAGGCAAAATGTGAATATACATTTTAAAGAGCATCCAAAGGCGGGCTTTACGGCTATATTCAATATATAGGGTAGAGAAAGTAAAAAACTATAGCTGCATTTCTCATTTGAAGCTTCCCTTCTATTAAAATTAACTCAATCGATGTAAATATTTTTTTTATTTTAACCTAGAAGCATTTTAATGTGGCTTGATTGATTTGGAAAAATGTATCTCATATGCAAAATTTCATTTTATTGGAATATATAATAACTTAATTCAATTCATGATAATATTCATGTGATCTTTCTTACCTCAAGGGTTTATTTTATTGAATTTTTGTTAGAGTAATTTATAAAAAATTTTTTTCTATTTTCAAGAACAAAATTCTCTTTCATTCTAGTCTAAACTCCAAGTTGAAAAAGAGATAAGTAAATCACAAAAAATGTATCCATCTATTGAATAATTCTGATTTTAAAAAATTTGAATATTTTTAACTACCAATCGAATAATAATTAGATACTCATAAACCGTCAATCGTTTTGTTTCTTTTTATAACCAAATAAGAGTTATAAAAAATAAAATACTTTTTTCATTTTTTTATATTTTGTTACATAAAATGTGTTAATAACCCTTTTTTTAATTAATTTTCAAATTTTTATATTAATTACGTCAGAATTTTTTTATCAATCGAAGTTTAATTGGATTTATTTATTTATTTTTTTTTTTTGTAATAATATTTCTGTGAATCTATAATTGAGGAGGACCCCCGAAGGCTAAAAGCGAAAATCGGCCTTGAAATTTATAGAGATCCAGATTCGATCCTGATCCCTGTTTTTATTTTATTATTTTTTTTTTTTTTTTTTTTTTTTTTACCTCATTTAAGACAAACAAAACTTAAAAGAATTATTTCAGGTGAGGTCTAAATAAATCTCAAGTTCAAATTTAGGTCATTAAATAAAAAGTAAAAATAAATAATAAACAATAAAAAGTAAAATCAAATTTCTTGGATATAACTTCTTGGATATTGGTAATCAATTTAATTAAAATTTATTTCCTTTTTCTTGTTACTTACTAAACAACCTTTGCACACTTTACATATTCGAAAAACAAAATTAATTTTTTTCGTTTTCGTCAATTTTTATAAATATTAAATTAGAGATACGATGAGACAGGAAAAGCTCCCGATTTTAAAATTTTGTAAGGTGGTTTTCTTCTTATTAGAAGAGGCAACATCTATATTTATAATAGCGGACTGGCTCACTCTGACCAACTTCCCTTTGGAATTTTGAAACAAAATTTTTTATGCTTAAAGAGTACCTTCTAGGGATTACAGGAAAATTATTTCCGTCCCGAAATTTCTACAACTTTTTAACTTATTATTTTCTAACTAGCCGCGCCGCCCGCCTTCAGCGCCGAAGGCTAATTTACACATTAAAGAGAAAAAAATTCGTATTTTTTCGCTTTTGTAAGTCAGCAAAAAGTACCGAAGATATTGCTATGCAACTTAGTTATAATTCAACGATGGACAACCTTTTTTTTTGATAGCAACATATAAAATTAAATATTCCGCGAGAACCGTAAAATAATTATATTTAATTTTTCAGAATGAAAAATTTATTATTTTTTTTAATGACTAATAAAATATATAGTGAAAAAATCTGGTGTGAATGGCGCACAGCAAACAACTTTCTTTACCTTCAGTAATCGAAAGTTGTGTTCTGTGCTTGTCACACCAGATTTTTTTGTGTCAACATATATTTGTTTCGGACAGTAAGGTACATTCTAATTTTAAGATGTAAAATTTATAAGTATGGGAAAATATTTGTTTTGTTACCATACGCAACCAATTTTCCTATCTATCCTATGAAGTTCAAGAGTAAAGTGGTCTTCAGAAGATTTGAATGGCAAAATGAGAATATAGATTTTAAAGAGAATCTAAAAAATAATTGATTTATGAATTTTAATCAAAATCGTGGAAGCGAATTTTGAGAAAATTGAAAAAAACTGAAAAAGTACATAAGTAAAGTACTAGTATTTTTTGGCTTATTTTGATAAAAAGCTTATTTTCACGCCTCTGATTGGTGCCTAACTTAAATATAAAATTTCAACCTCCTTGCTCAATTCCTTTATGTTTTAAATTGAATCCAGACAGACCATGTCGCGAAAACCACTTTTTTGGATTCAGGGGACCTCAAAACGTGTATATCCATCAAAATCTCGATATCGAATTTTTGACATGAATCCCAATACTTTCTCTTTATATATATCTTATATATTTAGGTAAGAGAAAGTAAAAATAAAATAGAAAATTCTATTATTACGTATTTAAATTAAGTAATTAAGAGTCTTCGAGATTAATTAATTAATTTAATGAGATCAGTAAGGGCCAGCCAGGTATTGCTGGCCATTTTTTTATTTTAATTCAATCGATAGACGACATCTATTGATTAGTATTGTTTTTTATTCTTTAGAAGCCTTAAAACTGGAAAGATACTTAAATTTACACAGAGAAAAAGTTTTTTTTTTTGTTTTTCTTTTTGTATTCTAATCTGCACAAAATTCTACAATTTATCATTTAAATCCCCACCCGGGTAAACAGAAAACGATTTTTTAGAATATAAATGAAAATATTTGATAAATTGTCTAATGATTAAGTGATTTAATTTTTAATTCATTCATAAATATTTTTTATTTGTTTGTATAAATTAGATAATGATTTTTTTTTCGCATCGCATATCTTGTTTAAATCGTGTCAGTCACATCTATAATCTTCTGGATTCCAATCTAATTGTACCCAGAAGTCTAGTGACTTTTTAATTGTATTCCAACATATGTTCTCTTGAATAATGAGGAGACCAAATGACTTATCATCTTTTGATAATCAGCTTATTAAGTAAGATAGCTTGATATATTAAATTAACAAACAGAATTGCAATCTCGTGCAAAAAATTCTTCCATTTGACTTTGGCATTAAATAATGATTTGCTTAAAAAAAAAAATTAAATTAGACCCAATTTAATGAATTAATTGAATTTATTAAACAAGTTCCTGGTTCGGATTTCTGATTCATTCTATTATTTCCGACATTCGAAGCAGGGGCGTGGCTATGATATGTTTTCAAGAGGGGAAGGTATTTTGCTATTTAAAAAAAATTGTTCAAACAGAACCATAATTTTATCTGCTAAAGCCCTCCTACTTGCCAGACTCTAAAAAGAGAGAGGTTCATCTTTTATCCTAAAATAGTCTATATACACGACTATAAACAAAAATTATATAATTCATTTTGTGAGAATATCACAATAAAATTTTTCCTTATACGATAGTAGTAGTTCGATACTTTTTTCGTGTTCCTACACATATTTCGCCTTACATAAATTTCACCATTAAAATCGCTTGGCAAGAAGCAAGACTGATAGGGGATTCTACCCTTACCGAATCCATACAGTCACTAGATCATAGAAGAAGCGTGTCTCCACTCTCTGTCTTCTATAGGTACTATCATGGTCAATGCTCTGCCGAATTCAAATCAATTTTTCCCACCCAATGCAACATATTCACGGAACACGAGGGAGGCATCGTCCCCGCATCCATATGCTGTTCAGATCACGACTAACAGAACTAGTCAATTCCAATCTTCCTTTCTCCCCATGACCTCCCTTGATTGGAACAAGTTCCCTGCGTCTATCTTCCCCAAAACCTACAATCTTCAGACTTTCAAGTCTAATCTCAACAGGCATCTTTTCAGTTCCCGCAGTTGAGTTCCCCTTTTATGCTTCTCCTCTATTTATTTTTTTTAACTATATTCCTCCTGGCTGCATGTGACCACTGGTCATTATAGGTCTTCGGACCTTATGCACCCATTCCAAAAAAATAAAAATATATACTGTATATCTATCCTGTTTCTATATCAAAAATTTTCTCTCTCTATCTTCAGTGAATAGAGTCAGACCTGACACGTTGTGGTTAGTCTGGATAACCTTCATGGGAATAAACTAAGATGGGTTCCCGTTTCCTTCCCCAGAGGAGGCATCTCAAATAGAGTTGAATATTTTTTTGCCATAAGGATGACTTGAACTCGGATTGTTTTCAACTCAGTATTACAAGCTTATCTGCTTTATCTCCTCGGTTCATCTCCTCCTCATAAGAAATTTTATTATTATTTATTTTAAAAGGATATTGACATTTGGCTATTTTTTCGCTCAGGTGCTCACATCTTGTGGGTACGTGGATGGCGACCACGAGCTACCCGAGCTGGGACAGGCAGTCCTTCAGTTTCTTTGTATGTCGATCTCTTCCTTCTTCTTTTCAACAGGCGTCAGACTATGCGACGGGCCGGCCCGTCCTATTTCTTCAGGTCGCAAAAACGCATGGTTGGGTGGGAGGGAAAAGAGTGAGGTTCGCCGACCCCGCATCGTGGGAATGGGGGCGAGGAAAGAAAAAGAAAAAGATTGACATTTGGCTATTTTTGCCACCGATATGAAAAATTTTCGATAGGTCTATTGTAAAAGAATTTTTGGTATAGTAAAAAACTAAAAATTTATTATATAAATAAACTTACAAGTTAGTATAATTATAATAAGTTTTTTTTTTATATAATTCTTCTGCTGATAAAATGATAGTTACTAATTGATTACCATTCATTCAAAGTGTATGGTTCAGGAGTAAGGAGAGTAATTCGGTCATCAAAAAGACTGTAAAGCTTGTATGTTATTTCTAAACCTCCCCAGCTTGTAAAAACATCGATTTCGTCTTTAGTTACGAATAATTATGTTGTGAAAAAGAATTATTCCTCCTTTAGCCCGTATGTATTGTGATATACCTTTCCTGGCTTGTTTTGTTTATAATGTCAAATATAGTGAGATTTTGTTTGTTGATTGATTGATTAGGGAAAATTAAATTAACAAATTGAATAGAAATAAATTCATTAGAAGCTCTTTCTCCAACTAATAAAAAGAATCTAAATTTCTTCAAGGAGAAATTCGGAGGGCTGATCTCCTCCTGATTGCCTTCAGGGCCTTTTTGGTTATAGATATATTTGTGTAATCAAATCTAAATCATTCTGAATATTTTTAATAATTTTAAAATATTTTTCTCGTCCTTGTTATCATTTATTTTTTTTAATATAAATCAATTAAATTTGAGTTTTATAAATATTTTTTTAAAGTGACTTTTATTAAAAAAATTTAAATTGATTTGTCACAAGGTTTTGTTAAATCAATTCTGAAGGACTCTACTGGTTAGGGCAAAGGGTTGTCCTCTCGTCCTACAAACAATTTACTAAAAACAAACATTCTGACTCAGTGCTTATAATAATTACAGCACAATCAAAGGCGTAACTACATTGACTTGCGCCCCCACCCCCGCAGGTACAAGAATGTCGACCCCCCCCCCAAAAAAAAAATATTTGTTAATATAGCAAAGTCAGGTGTCAGCGCACTATTTATATAGCCAAGAAAAGCTCTTAACTTCTAAGGCATTTATCATAAAATTTTGTTATATTTGTACTTGACTTTGATAACTAGGCATATTTTGTTTATAATTCCGTTAATACATAGTTAACCAATTTACACGAACGAATGATTTCTGGTAAATTAAATAACTACAAAATATCGTGAATACACGATTTTTGCATTCAGGGATGGTGTTATATTTTTTTAGGGGTGTATTTTGCACCACTCAAATCACCTCAGATTGTAGTGAAACTGGAATATTTCTATGTATTTTAACTATCTGCATATTCTTAAGGGGTAAAGCCTTTTTTAAGGCGCCCCCTCCCCCCACATTGTCGGGTCTGCGGGGTGTTATTTACACCCCTGGGTTACGCGATTTTTTTAAATCTTGAAAATTAGAGCCACTTTAGATTTTTTACTTTCTCTTACCTATGTATATATGTAATATATATATATATAGAGAGAAAGTATTGGATTCATGTCAAAAATTCGATGTCGAGATTTTGATGGATCTTCACGTTTTGAGGTCCCCTGAATGCAAAAAAGTGGTTTTCGCGACATGGTCTGTGTGTGTGTGTGTGTGTGTGTGTGAACAAAATATCTCAAGAACGAAAAGAGCTAGGAAGTTGAAACTTTATACTTAAGTTAGGCACCCCCATGGGACGTGACACGAAGCTTTTGAAAAATCGACCAAAAAGTACTAGCACTTTACTGATTCACTTTTTCAGTTTTTTTCGATTTTCTCAAAATTTGCTCCAACGATTTTTTTTTTAAATTCAAAAATCAATTATTTTTTAGATTCTCTATAAAATCTATATTCTCATTTTGTGATTGAAATCTTCTGAAGACCACTTTACTCTTGTACTCCATAGAAAAGATAGGAGAAATGGTTGCCATGGTATCAAAATATAAATATTTTCCCATACTTATAAATTTTACATCTTGAATTCAATTGTACCCTACTGTCGGAAACTAAATACATGTCGACACAAAAAATCTGATGTGACAGCACAGTACACAACTTTCGATTACCGAAGGGTAAGAGAAAGCTGTGTGCTGTGCGCCAGTCACACCAGATTTTTTTCTCCATTTCTCTAAAACAATGCCTGCTAGGGCAAAACTGATGGCATTTTTTTGAATCAGCACTATCCCCCAAATACTTAAGAATAGCTGAAAAAACAACAGAAAAAATCTGGTGTGACTGGCGCACAGCACACAACTTTCTCTTACCCTTCGGTAAGAGAAAGTTGCGCACTGTGCTGGTCACACCAGATTTTTTGTGTCGAGATATATTTAGTTTCCGATAGCACCTTAGTTTCAAACTTGGATTTTAAATGTTGACTGCTTGAAATAAACTATGGTTATTTTTAAAAATTTTAATCTCATATTTGGACATTTTATACACAATAGAGAATCGTAAATAAATACAAAATTTCATAAGAATTGGAAAAAAAATTTTAAATGCCTAAAAAGTTTCAAAGGGGACCCCTTTTGAATCGAAATTAACATACAAATCCCTATAGGAAATTAACATTAGGCCTATGAGAGAAGGCGGAGAGACAGGCGATAATGTTTGCAAGTGAGAGAGAGAGATATATATATGTTTTCTCCTAAGCAATTAAAGACACAAATAAATGGGAATTTAAATAATAATTGATTTTTAATCTAATAAAAAGAAAAAGATTTAAATTCCGTTACCATGGCAACCATTTCTATCTTTCCTATGAAGAACAAGAGTAAAGTGGTCTCCAGAAGATTTCAACGGCAAAATGAGAATATACATTTTAAAGAGCATCTAAAAAATAATTGATTTTTGAATTTTAAAAAAAATCCTTGGAGGGAATTTTGAGAAAATCGAAAAAAACTGAAAAAGTACATCAGTAAAGTACTAGTACTTTTTGGCCGATTTTGTTCAAAAGCTTATTTTGAGCGTGTGGGAAGGTTAAAAATTCTGACATTAATTTCCAAATAAAATAATTATAAATTTAATTTTATAAACAAAGAAAAAAAAGTTCTATTTATCCTTTAAATATTTATTTAAAAAATATTGTTCCTTTTTTTTTCTCCAATTTTAAGAATGAAAAGGAACAAACAGTTTTAGGGAAAAAAAGATAAATGGAAATGTCTCCAACCACCTGCGTCCGGTTCACGAAAAAACATTGTCCAAGAAAAAAAAAATTCTCTTTATTACAATTAGTAGGCCTACTATGTACAAATGCTCTTTAAATATGTATTTATTATCAACCAAAATTAATACAATGTTACATGGGCGTAGCCAGGGGGAGGCAGGGGGGTCTTTGCTCCCCCTGGCTTGTCCTAAAAATTAAAAAACAACAACAAATAAATATTTATTTTTCCCATTGGGAATTTTTTTAACGCCCCAATCCACTACATTAATTTAATTTTTTTTTTTATTTATATAAATAATTAATAATCTATGTATATATTAATTGCAAACCCCCCCTCTCGCTCTAACGAGGGGTTGCCTCCCCCCCCCCCCCTAACAAGATGCTACGCCCATGCAATGTCAATGTTCGCAATTATAACCTGGAAGGTAGGCAACCCATTTTACTTGGCATTTGACCTAGTTTTTAGGCTCAAATTTAAAAACACTCGGAGGAAATGTAATAAGGCTTTTTTACTTTTTTTAGAATCTTTTACGTCGCCAAATTTGAGAACATCTGTGTCATCTATTGTAATTACTTAATTCGCATATAAAATATTTTCTCTTTCGATTCCCACCAACATTAAGCGTTTAAATAATTATGTGTTAAAATAATTAAAAAATTATACCTTAGAATATTTTACATTTATCGATATACATGTATTTATTTAATAAAAAAATCAGACCAATTTCACCTAGGGCCAAACTCTACTCAAGGGACCTTGAAACTAACAATTCTAATAATTATCATTGGAAACCTAATTCGAATTGCACTGTAACTGGCCAGTGGGAAATCCCCCTTGAGCCCCTCAATATTTACTATTTATTTATACTATCACTGCCGGTTTGCTGATTTAATATTTAATAATAATCAGGAAAAACAATAAAATTAAATCAGGTAATAAATAAAATTATATAATTGTATAATATATCAGAGAAAATATTTTATTCTTTATGTTGATTTATTATATAAAATTAATATATAAAATAATTATAATAAATAATACCGCTAGTGAAAGAAATAATTAGTATTTCCGACTTTTCGGTCTGCTTTCTACTCTTCATTGCCATTTTATCACAAACACTACAGTCGGATCCACAAGTGCCTGATGTGCTCGAGAGTGGATGGAGCCTTGAATTTGGTGAACCAAACCAATATTTTAAAATAAATAAATCATCTTTTTTTAACGCAATCGAAGTGGAAAATCTACTTTTAAGACAACACTTCCGAAGGCTAAGCATTTTGGTTGCCTAAACTCAAGGCTCCATTCTCGAAAACATTTGTGGCGCCGACTGTATATTAAAAGAATTAACATCAACAAGTTAGATTTTTATTGGAAATGTATTGAGGCTGAACATAATCGATCAGAAGAGCCCATTACACTAATTATAATGTTAAATTTAAGAGAAATAATGCATCCATATTATTAATTAGTTGAAAAAAAACTGAAAAAGTACATCAGTAAAGTGTTAGAACTTTTTGGCCGATTTTGTTCAAAAGCTTATTTTGAGTGTCCGGGAGGATACCTAACCTAAATATAAAATTTCAATACGGTAGCTCAATTCCTTCATGCTAAAATTCGTTACGCCCACAGACCAATTTGCGGGACCCACTTTTTTGGACTCACAGGAACTCAAAACGTGTATATCCATCCAAATCTCGACATCGAATCGCATATTCTTAAATATAGTCAGATATGAAATGAAATTAATTAGTTTTTATTTTATTTTTTATTTTTTTTTTTTTTTTATTTTTTTTTTTTTGTTTGCTTCTAAATCAAATTACCTTCAGTCTTGCATTTTTTTCAAACTCGTGATTTGTTAGGGTCAAAGACATCTTTATTAATAAAACATCAAAGATATTGAATTTAGAAGTCGTTAATTCCCTGAAATATAGTTAATAATTGAATCTAAATTGATATATAGAAAAATAATTGAATCCAATGAAGATTCTTTATATTATGGATTTTTGATTAATTTATGACGAACCTATTGAATATTACTAGACTGGCATCAGACGATATAAACAGACCTATTAAGGTCTTAAATGATAGACAGACGGACAGACAATGCCTTAACTAAGAGATGCTTTTATTATGAGATGTTTTTATTATGATTAAGACGCCTGAATTTAATGAATATATTGAATTTTACGATTCATCATTTTTAGCATAAAAATAAAGGAAATAAAGATTCACCTTTCGTTCTCCACTTTGAAAAATTATGTTGTTTTTTAAGTGCATATAGTGTTCTTTTTTGTTTTATTTCTCTCGTCATTTGGGGATGATATTAAAGATTGTCCGAAAAGAGTGAAGCTGTATGTTATTTTATATATGCTATTCCACCTTGACCCAAACTCTCATTTAGTTTCTGTTGTTATTGTTTTTTTTTTTTTTTAAGTAGAACCTTTTTGTAGATAGAGCAAGTTCGATTATGTCCCTTAAAAAGCTGCATCCCTTTCGATCTGATTATGCTAATGTGGGCGGATCGCAAGAACATAGCAAATTTTTTCAATGATGTCACTTTTATATATTCCATAGATGGTTTATTCAGGGCCGGAACTAGGAGGTTTTTTAGTGGGAGGGGGCAAAATTTAATTTGCCGTCCCCTCCTTAAAATTTTCTATACAAAATTCATATCATTTTCCCCTTTTTTTTTAGTAAATCTTTCTTTAATAGCCGTCCCCTGATATCTGCCGCCCGAGGCACATGCCCCCACTACCCCCCCCCCCCCTAGATCCGGTCATGGGTTTATTCATTGAAAATTATTTGAACAGATCTGATCAATTTCCTAATCTTTTTTCTTATGAATGTAAATTTTGCATTGAATATACGCTTCACTAATGTGTAGTATGAATGAACGGTGATTTTTTTTTTTAATTATTAATAAAAAAAAAAAATACTCTACTCATTTAAAAAAAATCTGGTGTGACTGTCCACAGCACACAACTTTCTCTTACCTTCGGTAATCGAAAGTTGTGTACTGTGCTTGTCACACCAGATTTTTGTGTCGACATGTGTTTAGTTTCCGACAGTATGGTACATTCGATTTTCAAGATGTAAAATTTATAAGTATGGGAAAATATTTATATTTTGATACCATGGCAACCATTTCTCCTATCTTTTCTATGGAGTACAAGAGTAAAGTGGTCTTCAGAAGATTTCAATCACAAAATGAGAATATACATTTTAAAGAGAATCTAAAAAATAATTGATTTTTGAATTTTAAAAAAATCGTTGGAGCAAATTTTGAGAAAATCGAAAAAACTGAAAAAGTGAATCAGTAAAGTGCTAGTACTTTTTGGTCGATTTTGTTCAAAAAGCTTCGTGTTACGTCCCATGGGGGTGCCTAACTTAAATATAAAATTTCAACCTCCTAGCTCTTCTCGTTCTTGAGATATTTTGTTCACAGACAGACACACAGACACACACACAGACACACAGACAGACCATGTCGCGAAAACCACTTTTTTGGATTCAGGGGACCTCAAAACGTGAAGATCCATCAAAATCTCGACATCGAATTTTTGACATGAATCCAATACTTTCTCTCTCTATATATTAACATATATATAGAGGTAAGAGAAAGTAATAACATGTAACAAAGGAACTCCATTTTAATTTTTGGTTTCTTTGAAATTTACTTGTTGCTTTGGATTAATCAAAAAACAGTATTTTTTTGTAGTTTGGTTCGAATTTAATATTCAACCATTCTGATCCGATTCGAGTCTCATTGTTTCATATTCATGCAAGAATTAGATGTTACTCTTCCGAGAAGTCCCTTTTAACACTTACTCGAAGTACCTTTCGTTGTTATAAGCTGTAAAGTAAAACAAACTTTGTTCTTGTTGGAATTTATTGCAATTGTACGGAGCTACAGTTTCGGAGTTTCAAAAAATAAAATTGTATATGTTTTAATTCAATTTTGATAAAATTATAATTATATAATTTAAAAAAAAAAAACATGAATAACAAACATTTGTGCACTAGAATACCTATGATATTAATTTGAATTAATTCCAGCCTGAAGATGGAGGCGTTGAAATCTCCTAAACTGTATGTAGCTCTGCTCAGAATAAGTTGCAATAAATTCCACCAAAAACAAAATTCGTTTTACTTTACACCTTATAACAACGAAAGGTAAACTTCTAGTAAACTTCCTATTTAAATTCTAATTAATCAACTTGAACAATCCAGTTATTTTCAAATAATAATATTGTTTTAAAGCCTACATGACTTTAGAACTGGAGTTAGAAGAATACAGTATATAAAAAAATTTTACCATGTAAATTCTCACTCAATTGTATGAAATTTCAAATATGATTTGACGTCTACCACTTACTCCAGGTACTCCAACTGCACCAAAAAATATTGGTTATTAAAGACAGAATATAAAATTTTATTTATGTAGTGTATTTCCTCTATAAAAATTGTTTTCTTAAATCGTCAAGGCCAAAAAGATAAATTTTAAATATACGGAATTTGTTCTTTACCTGGGATTGTTTTATAATACCCTCCTTATATGATCAAAAACCACTCAACAAAAAAATTCTAAATTAGTTTTTCGAGTTAATGCTATATTCATTCTCTGGGAAAATGTGTTGCTTTGTATCCAAGATTGAATCCTTTTTTTTTTTTTTTTTTTTCTTTCTTAACAGGAAAGATGGAACAGTTGATATAAATAAAGTGATCTGATGAAAGCTTCTTTGAAAATGAGCATCTTTTTCTTGGGTAAACAACTCACTACGATTACTTACTATTAACTTGACGATCGGATTCTTTATAATGTCTTCCACGAATGAAACAATCATCATACATTATGAGGTGGACTTTATTTCCGCGTCTCGTTTGCGCTCCAATTTCCATTAGCTAGCTCAATTATATATTTAATCCTTAAGCAGAGTGCAAGCATTCAACTAATAAGTGTTTAAATGTTTTGATTTTTTTTTATCTGCATGTTATTATAAAATTTCGTTTTATAAAATAACTAGTTCCTTAGAGCAAAGGTCTCGCTTCACGTTCCTAGAGTCAAGTGGTTCTCTCCATGTCCTCTACGATAAAGTTATCGTTGTTCTCGAAGTCTTATTGGTCTCAGGTCAGATGTTGAAAGAAAAACAAGAATTTGATTGTTGCCTTAAAGACCTACATAAAAGATACATAAAATTCCTTATTGTTTACAAAACTAAATGGCCATCAAAGATTTACTGACCCGCTGTGTCTATGTCGTAGGCAGGAAGATCTATGGGCTCAAATACCACCGACATTTGAAAAAAATCAATATAATAGATAGCGAAATATGTGGTAGTGTGCTTAAACCCTAAGAAATTATAAATAATACTAACCGCTGAACCCGCCTGCGGCAGAACCTCGCCTTTTCTTAATCAAATACCTCCAGTCAATTTATTTCAGGCAAATTTTGGATTTTCTGGAATTTTTTACGCTTTCCCTTTTGGGAATATGCTATATATTTTCCGAGAGTCTATATAACTCCTGTATAAAACTCCAAAGTTGGCCAAACAGCGTGACAGACAGACATACGGACGGTCAGACGCCACTCCGCTATTATATATTATATATTCTAGATATAGATTTTATTGAAACAATAATATAGATTTTATATCAAGAATTTATTTTAAACTAACTGTAGAACTATATAGCCTAATGAGGGAGGAGTAATCGCTCGGCTAGTCTCTCTAATCCCCTTGAATCGGTCCCTGAATCAGGGTGGAGGGCAAATTCAGCGAAAGCAAATTTTATCACAAATTTATTCTTTATAAAAAGTTTCCCCTCTCACAAAATTATTCATTTATTTAAATAAATAAATTTATTTAATAAACAAATAAATAATTTTGATAATATTTATTTATTTATTTAAATAAATTTATTTATTTAATAAATAAATAAATAAATAAATATTTTGTGAGAGGGAAACTTTTATAAAGAAAAAATTTATGGTAAAATTTGCTTCCAATATTCAGAAAAAATATAGTATAACAATAAATATTAGCAAGGATAGCTTGTTAAAAATAAAAAATAAATATAAGACTTTTTTAGGTCTATATAGAACACTTGTTTTTATAAGAAAAAAAGCCTTAAATAATAGAATGCTCATATCTCCATCAAGGTTTCATGTTAATATCGTAAAAAAATTTCAAAAAACGTACACTAACAGGAAGATGACAAATAGGACCTCCCAATATTCGTCATAAATTATCAAGGTAAACAAAAGCCGACTGGCTGGTACTTAAATGAAGATCGTCTGAATTCACATATTCGTAATCAAGGAAATCATAGACCACTTATATATATATTTTTTTCCTGAAAGGAAATGTACTCTAAGCCCCCACTCCTCATATATATGTACTAATTGTATTAAATGCATTATTTAAATAATTTTTTTTTTCTTGAAATGTTTCAAATTATTAAAAATAAAAAATTATAGATCATATTTGATATTAGAGAAAATACGATTTTTCTCTCTAAAAAATTGAAGCTCCTGTGCAATGGTAAAAGTCTCCCTTCAAGTTTTAAGTGTCAATAGTTCGTCTAAAATATTAATATTTTTTATTTACAGTATATTCAATTTTATACAAATTACAATAAATAATTTAAATATACAATTTTCTGTACTGACTGTGCGTATTGAATATCCCTGAACTTCAACTAACATAAACAATGTAAAGTGTGTTCATTTTCTGATTTAAACAATGATTTAATATTAAAATCAGAAAATGAACACACTTTACATTGTTTATGTTAATTCAGTTTGTTATGTCAAATAATACTCAAATTAGTACGATCTGTAAGAATTGACATCCGTGACCCTAGGAAGATCGTGAGTGGCCCTCGAAACGTCGACAGAAAAATTTGTTTTTTATTCTTTCCTTAGCTGATTCTATTCTATTATTTATAAATACATAAGAACGGAGTCTAAATAGCCTCACATGTCGAACAAATTTGGAGTAGGTATAAAAAGAGTTTTTATTTTTTCTTTTAAGTATTTGACTTCGCAAAAATTCTAATTGTTTTAAAGTTTACAGAGGCGTAATGAGAACAACTTAATTTCTAAGAAGCAACTATAAATTGCAAATATCTATGAAAAATTTCATTAAAACAATAAAAAAAATACCAAAATAATAAATGTCCTAAAATTTATGCTGATTATAATAACTCTAAAATTGTAGACACTTGTTCCCTTTTAATTTCCTTGTATAACACTACTGTTGGTTTTCGATTATTATTTTTCTTTTTTATTGAAAAATTAATTAGATATTATACAGAGCATATGAGTATAATTTTGAAGATTTACGATTTTTGCTTCAGGCCTTTAATTTGATTAGTTACAAAAAGGGCTGAATCTAATAAATTCATATTTTCTTTACGCAAGGGAAAATTTAATATTCATATTTAGGTAAAGAGTATTTTTAATTATTATTTATTTATTTTTTTTGTTGAGTAGGAAATAAATAAATGCCACGACATTCGTATTTAATGCTTGCATTTCATTTTTGCTGCAGGCGTTCATCAGCCATGAACATGATTTTTTTTTTTTCAAGACTTGTCATAAAAATTTTTTTTATAAAAATAGCATAGACATCCATCCCATCACTTTAATAACCGTCTGTCGTACGAGATGAATATATAAAATTTACACCCATTGTTTTTTTTTTTTTTTCTTTGAATAATTCAAATTATAATATCTTCGACGAATTTTCACTCTCATCATCAAGAGGAAAAATGTAGTGATTAGTAGGGATACACAAGTAGATTTTGAACTAAATAAATACATTTAATTATCTTATTAAAAAAATGTGTAAAATGTGATGTTTTTACTTTTTTTCTTTTCGATGTTAGAGGACAGGTCCCCCCACATCTAAAAACAAAACAAAAAAAATAAATAAAATTTTTTATTTACTTCCTTTGACTAACTCCTCGTCTTCATTATTTCTGAAACTCCAGCCACTAAATAAACATCTTTCTCTTTGACATCTCCATATAGAATTTAAACGATACTAAAATAATTTTATTACGATGTATATGATCCAGGAACATTTATTTATATCAAATGGTATCCAAATGATTTAGATAAATTTTCATCTGTATTCATGGGATTCGAACCCACTCACCTTTTAAGTTTATCAATATTGTTATTGTCACCATCTCTAAACTCTCAGTTAATAGGAACAGGGGATTGAGAATTCTATGGTTAGAATAGTATAGTCCAAAAAAGTAGGTCCCGCAAATTGGTCTGTGTGTGAACATTTTTAACCATGAAGGAATTGAGCTAGGAGGTTGAAACCTTCCGAACTCGTGTTAATAAGCTTTTAAACAAAATCAGCCAAAAAGTACTAGTTCTTTACTGAAGTACTTTTTCAGTTTTTTTGATTTTCTCAAAATTCGCTCCAACGATTTTTTTTTTTAATTCATAAATTATTTTTTAGATGCTCTTTAAAATGTATATTCTCATTTTACTGTTGAAATCTTCTGAAGACCACTCAACTCTTGTACATCATAGGAAATATAGGAGAAATGGTTGCCATGCTAACAGAATTTAAATATTTCATTTTAGATTAAAATTCATATGCCCGCGATCTTGGTGTAGGGGTTAGCGTGCTAACCTCGTATGCCGAAAGTTGCGGGTTCGGTCCCCAGGCAGTCTGATGATTTTATTTAAGCCATTTGGATACCAAATGCCTCAAATAAGAATGCCTGGACCCCCAATATGTATATTAATCAATAACGGATATCGACAAAGTCTTATATGGCCTGAGTTGCCGAAAAGACTGTGAATGTGTGTGTGAGTGTGAATGAGAAAAAAGTGTGAGTGTATAAAAAAAATTAAAATTAAAATTCATATAGGCCTACCTGGTAAATCAATTATTATTTAGATGCCCCTTTAAAAAGAATATCAGTAATATTTTGTGAAAATTGTTTGAAGTACACTTTGCTGATGTAATTCAGTTTTTTTGAAATTCACCTTCCGGCTCTTCCTTCCATAGAGCCAATGTTAAATCCCCATATGGGGCTTTGCATGTTAATTTCGATTCAATAGTGGGTCCCCTATTGTCTGCTTTGAAAAACATTTCTCACTCACAATCAGACAAGGAAGCTTTAATGTGCGTGTGCCATTTGGGCTGCCTAACTACCGGGCTTTAGTCTCAATACTATTGAAATAGATGGTATATTAGAAACTAGCGACGTGCTATTGATAAGCTAGTGAGAATTTTTTTTGTTGGTTGTCAATTTTTTTTCACAACAGCCTATTTTAATAAAAAAAAATCTAAATAAGATTTTGTTGGCACAATCTTCATTCCAAAATTTTATTTGGCTATTTTATTATCTCTATTGAGTGAATGGTAAAAGTTTTCTACCTATAGAAACAAAATGTTTCATACTTTATTTATTTCTCAGATTTAGATTAAGACGCAAATACATTGCAAAAACTCTTCAAAAATTCTGACCACTTGGGTAATAAATCGATGCCCAGACAAACCAAGTTAAATAAAGCGTGTAGTCTTCGCTTCTAAATTATTTTCATTCTTCACAGAAGATTATTTTGATCTCATGATGATGTCATTTTTTTCAGTTGTCTTATCCCGCATTGGGATTTTAGAAATATTGCCATCCTGTTTGGTAAACTTCCAAGGCGGTGGCTTTTTGGTCATCAGGCCTGCTAATACTTTCAGAACATGTCATGTTAACATACATTAATTTTATTGCTTTTATTTACTTTCAATTAAAATTCTCTATGATGAAATTTGGAAGAAGAAAAGTTAGAATACTCCTTTGGTAGAATTTTCAATAAGTAGACTATTTAAATTCTTTTAAAAAAAAATTTTTTTGAATAGAATTTTTATGCAGACATTCGAGGTTGTTCTTATTTAATGAAAAAGTTTTGAAAAAAAAAAAAAAAAAAATGGTGGTTTTTAAAATAAACTCCATATAATAGGCCTGATAAAAGCTTCTTGAAGCATAGTTTAACTCCTGCGCTATTTTTCATACACTTGTATACAAATAATTGTATTATGAAAACTACATTAAGCCCTTTGGCCCTAGCGGAGTGGTAGAGTTTCTGCCTCTTGTGCTAAGGGTCAGGGATTCGCATCCCTTCTCTAGGGAACACACTTAGGCCAATTAGGCCCTTTGTGATACCACGGTGGGGCTATCCCCCTTTCCTATCCTAAGAGGAGACTTCGGCAAGATGTTTGAACTACGTATTTGTGGCAAGCTGGATTCGAACCCGAGCCTTGTTGAGAGTTCGGACTCCGTAATCTTCAGCTTAGTCGGCTTAGGGATTGCCTCCTCTTACTAGTACTTTACTGATGTGCTTTTTCAATTTTTTCCATTTTCTTAAAATTCTGTATAATGGGATTTGCTTATTATTAGGGGAATATTTAATTATAGACCACATTTTGTATTAATTATTTATTACAAGTATAAATACTGTACAATGTTTCGATTGCTTATTCTGCAGTCGTTATCAGGTACTATGCACTTGCTCCGACTCAAGTGAACTGAGTCGAAACGTTGTACAGTATTTATATTTTTAATAAATAATTAATAAGAAAGTGTGGTCTATAATTAAAAATTCCTCTCTTAATAATAATTCAAACGACAAAAGCTTTAATAAAAACTTTCTCTTACCTTTGGTAATGAAAGTTGTGTTCTATGCTTGTCACACTAGATTATTTGTTTCGACATAGATTTAGTTTCCGACAATAGGCGGTATATATATTTTTTTAATTTATTTAAAGTCTTTTTCGGTAATGGAGTCCATTTAGACCCCGTCTCTATTTATTTCAATTTATTGGTAGCCAATTAAATTTCGATATACCGATGGCTACCGGGGGACGTTCCACACTCTGATTCCTTGAGGTCACCAATCCGAGGTTTCGCCGCACTCTCCCATTATGCTGATGTTTCGAACGAGGTCAAGATCATATTAAATATATAATAATATAAATATAAAGATAAGGAAACAATTTTGTCGCTTTGAAATATTACTTTTAGCGAGATTTTGATAGTAAAATTAAGAAAAAAAAATAGTTTATACTAATTTTTGACATTCCTCCCCTTCTCTCCAATTAAAAAAACTCTCTCTCGTCCTTGAATGTAATTATAAATTCATCTAAAATAAATTTCAACTTAAAAAAAAATATTTTTCTTTACTATTAGGAATTTTTATGCGTTCAATTATTCAATCTTAATTTGTTTTTATAAGCATTCATTGATTCTCTTAACACGTTCGAATTTTTGTATCTTTTCTCTTTTATATATTTGACATTTTATAAAAATAGCATTAAGTTAGAATTCTGTGACTCATGAATCGTCTGTCTGTTCTTTGTAATTAATTAACCACTGAGATAGGAAGAAACAGGTAAATGGACGTCTTAATTAACTTATCGGATTATGAATAGTGCCGACATTATATATATCTCTCTCTCTTTCTTAACTTGGCTCGCCTGGCCCAGTTTCTCGTCTGATAACCGATTGTTCTTTGTTCAGTTTGTTTTTGTTTTGTCTGGGTCAAGTGTGCGCGAGTTGGTGTAGGTCGAGGACGGAGAAAAAAGGGAGTGTGTGAGTCAATTATATACATGGACCTATATTGATCTTGTGCATACAGACAGAGCGTCTGTCTGTCTGTCTGGTCCAGCTATTAAGCCGCCTGCTGTGTGCCATTGCTGTTCGCTTGCTTTTTTTTTTATTACTTCTATTTCTCTCTCTAAAAACAACTTTTATTGCCCCCGTGACTTTACCTCTCCCCCGTCACTCTTTTAAGATATACAGATGCAAATGGAAATAGAAATGATCATGTCTGGAATAACAAGAAAGCACCCAACGAATGGACAAAAAAATGAAAAAAAAAAAAAACAAAAACAAAAGAGTTCACTTAAAAGCAATTTTCATTTATCTTGATAAATAAACATCGATTTTATTGATAGACTCATAAAAAGGTAAATTACACGATCTTAAATAATACATAATGTCTTAATAAGTTATTTTATTGAGCGATTAATTAGTGAAATATATCACCATTTGTCACTTTACATTTCATTAATAATTTATTATTTGAAACCATTAATAAATATATTCATATAAATAATACTTGTTGAAAGTTGAAAATTTCTTGTTTGAATAAATGAGGCAGAAAGTATTTTTATTCCATTTGGAAGAAAGCAACGTTTTAGCCTTTGTTGCACCTTCTTCAGGTCGAAAAGATAAATTATTTTTAACTTGTGGTGCTTGAAATAAGCATAAAAATGTCTTGAAACGTTATATCCTGAAAATTCTTTTTTTTCATCTTCAAAGATATTAATTAATCTATGACTTAATCCATATACATATTAATTACTATCTTTTGCTAAAATTATAGTATTTTTTTTTAATTAAGTGGGAAAGACCTTTATTCTTGCTATTTGAAAACGCAAATGTACAGTTTTTTGTTTCAACATCAAAGGTTTATGCCCAATTGCACCGCCCAATTTAAGTATAACTTAAAATAAAGTATCAACAACATGGCAACGTTGTAAATTTTAGTGATATTCTGCTGATTTATTTGTGATTTAATAATATAAGACTTAAACGATACTGTTATTTATTAATAAATATATATTGGGGGTCCTGGCATCTTTATTCACGCCATTTGGGTCTTGAAACATTATTTTATTTTCAATCAGAGAACGTGTTATCTTAGCAACGAATGTGGTTAGCAACGGATGACAATGAAAGTGTGTTAAATTTTATACTTAACCCCCAAATATTTAAGCCCTCGATTTCGGGGGCTTAGCAATGACTTAAGTTAAAAAACAATATTGATAATATAATATTAATTAACTAATAATAATACATTTTTGGATTCGATTTAGATTTTTCTTATAAAAACATGAACATTTTCGAAGATGATCTATATTATATACGTATATATTAGCGGAGGGCCTGTCGGTCCATCCGTCTGTCACGCTCTGACCAACTTCCCGTTGGAATTTTTAAACGAAATTTTGCAGTCTTATATCAGTAGAGCTGTGTTTTTCAATCTTTTGAATTTACAGGTTGAAAAATTCTGGCGATTCCCTTGGTCCATAGACCGACAAAAAGTTTGTAAATCAAAAGACTATGTAACAAGATATATGATTTTCTCTATTTTGGTACCTATTTCCCTTCTCCATGAAATTGTGTTTTTATTATAGTGTAGAACATTGCCTTTTTCCTTTTGCCGCCTACCCCCGGTGTAGGGCTTCGCCACCCCCTAGGGGTCCCACCCACAGGTTGAAAACACTGTTATAGAGTGGCAGCTCGTTATTAATATTTATATATAAAATTGTTATTAATTAATCAAAAATCATGAAAATTAATATTTTGTTTCCGATTTTCTCATTTTTCTGAAATTAATATTTATAAACAATATGTATTTAATTTAGTTTATGATTATTAAAAGAAAAAATTATTAAATTAAAAATAAATCACCAGAATATCACTAAAATTTACAGCGTTGCCATGTTGTTGATACTTATTTTTAAGTCATACTTAAATTGGACGGTGCGATTGGGCATTAGTGACTTAAATTTGCAAATTTTTTGTTAAATTATTCGTGAAATATTGAAAAAAAAAAAAAAAAAAATCATTTGTTGTTTGTTTTCCAAACACTGGAATAATCGACATCAAATTTTACAGTCTTTATTCTTTGAAGGGGTAAGACCGAGAATTATTTTATATAAAATTTTAATATCTCTGGGTAGTTTTGGTAAATTTCTTGACAGAAAAATATTTTGAAGGTGCATAAATATATGTTTGGGAGATAATATTAAAAAAAAATTGTCAATAACTTTTATTAAACATTATTCACCTTCCATATATTATTATTCTGGCAAGAAACGTTGAAAAAGATTTGCCCTATTTCATAATTAAATATTTTATTTTAGAAAACAAGTGGAATTAGGCAACCCTTTCTTCAGAAGAGGGTCTGTGGCAGCCTTCTTTAAAATGACAGGCGCTTTTTTTCACTCGGTTAAATTGGTTTTTAATTTTTTAGTTCAAAAATAATTAAAGTCTCTCATTTGAGGGATTTTCATGGATTAATTTTTTTTTAATTTATTTGGCTACTATCAAATTATTTAAAGGCGAAAATATATCTAGACTATTAGTAAGCTTATCATTTATCAATTGCAAATTTTGTTCTTTTAAACACCTTTATTCCAGACTAATATTTTATTGGGTTTCTCAATGGAGGATTTTGCAGACGAGGTTTTTTTTGGAACAAGAGCATGCACCAGACGAACTTTTTTTGTCTAAAATCTATAGTCAATAATTTCAGCGCATGCTCCGTTAGCAAACCCTACTTATTTTCTTCATTAAAAAAAATAAACTCTCCCGCCGGTGTCGTCTAGTTGTTGAGTATGTTTTTATTATTTTGTTGCCGGTAATAATATATCTTTATACAATATTAATACGTTCATATCATTAACAAATATAAATGAATGAATATTGTGCAAATAAAACAAACTTACAGAAGACAAAAATGAATTTTACATCTTCAAATAAAACGAATTACACTTAAAAATATAATGCAGAATTATTAAACATACATACTCTATAAAAAAAAGAACTGGTTAAACTTGAATTTTTCCAAATCTTCTTAAAGTTATTACCGTGTAGAAAAGCTCCTAATAAAATTATCAATATCCTTATCTTTCTTTAAAATAAAACTTCAATCTAAAGACTTTCTTTGATCTCTCTTTCCCTATACTTTTTTGTTCTTTAAAAAAAAATTGTATCCCTTTCTCTTACCTTCTAATCGAAAGTTTATTCTTTCACCCAATTTTTTTTCGACATATATTTAGTTCCCGACAGTAGGGAACATATGAATTCAGATGTAAAATTTATAAGTATGGGAAAATATTTATATTTTGTTACCATGGCAACCATTTCTCCTATCCTTCCCTATGAAATACAAGAGTAAAGTGGTCTTCAGAAGATTTCAATCGCAAAATGAGAATATACATTTTAAAGAGCATCTAAAAAATAATTGATTTTTGAATTTAAAAAAAAATCGTTGGAGCAAATTTTGAGAAAAATCGAAAAAAACTGAAAAAGTACATCAGTAAAGTACTAGTAATCTTTGGCCGATTTTGATTAAAAGCTTATTTTTCCGGTCCAGGAGGATGTTTAACTTAAATATAAAATTTCAGCCTCATAGCTCAATTCCTTCATGCTTAAAATTGAACACAACACACCCACACACACACACCCACACACCCACACACACACCCACACACAGACAGACCATGTCGCGAAAACCACTTTTGGATTCAGGGACCTCAAAACGTGAAGATCCATCAAAATCTCGACATCGAATTTTGACATGAATCCAATACTTTCTCTCTATATATATATTACATATATACATAGGTAAGAGAAAGTAAAAAAAAGTTGTAGCGATACGTCGATATATGTATCAAAAAAATACTTTTGGTCGTAATAAATGATTTAAAAAATAGCGTTATTATGTGATACTTGAACCAGCAGCTAGTGGACGCCTCTCACTTCAATTTAATTTGTAAATATTTCGACCGGCATCATGCCTAGTCATCATCAGTACAAAAAAATATTTTTAACATATTGGTTGACACGGGCCCTCCGAAAAATCATTTTTTTTTTTTGTACTGATGATGACCTGGCGTGATGCCTGTTAAAATATTTACAAATTAAATTGAAGTGAGAGGCGTCCACTAGCTGCTGGTTTTATTCTCCGGTTCCTTCTATATGTATATGATCCAACAAAAGTTCTATTCGTCCTCTGGCTAGGGGAAGAAATAATGGCCTGAGGCCAAAAAAATATACTCACCTCTCAAATAAGTTTAAAATAAAAGGAAATAACTGCAGCGCGTCTCGTGGCACGTCCACACCAATCATGTTGGGCGACTTTTGTCTCTTGTATCCCATTTCGAATGGAAGACAAAAGTCGTGCGACTTTTGTCTCGCGACTCCTCGCGACACGGAAAAATGTTGCGCGGAGACGCGCGACTTTTGTTGCTAGGTGTGTACTAGGCTTGAGGTGCTTTGGGAAAATAAATATATCTTGACACAAAAAAAAATCTGTTATGACAGCACAGTACACAACTTTCGATTTCCGAAGGTAAGAGAAAGTTGTGTGCTGAACGTTAATCACACCAGATTTTTCTCTCTTTTTTTAAAATCTTGTTTATTTTTTAAGAATATTATTTATTTAAACGTGCTTCATTGATTTACAATAAATTATTAGCGTCTTATCAGACTAATTTAAAAAAATAAAAAGCTTTGTCTGGCTTCCCATCTCTTATTATTAAAGCCAGCCAGCCCTAGGTAATGTTTTCATTCCATCTCTTTTTTTTTAATAATTTATTTTAATAGTTTCTAATAATAGGCTATTGGTTAATTTGATTTGAAGCTTATAATAAATAATTAGATGTTGTTAAATCTCAAAGTACCTTAATAAAATTTAATATCGAATATTTTTTTATTTAATTTTTTTACTTTTTTTTATTTACTGCCGATGTTGCTGGCCTTGTATTAGCGAATTCTCAAAAATTATTCTTTTTACTAGGGTATTCCTTTTTTCTTCATCCAAGTCAAATCATTTAACTTTTTTCTTTTAAATATGAATAAGCTCTAGAGTTCAAATTAGAAAATCTAATTTGAACAAAGTCTTCAATAAATATTTAAGATACAAAAATACAGTATTTATCATTTCATTTTTTTATCTTAATTATATAAAAATAAAAATAGAGCTGACCAACATATTTTTTATTATCTATATTTAGGAATTTGGTTTATATAATCATTATTAATTTTTATTAATATTATAATAAATTCACCTTCCCAGGTCCTCCCCGTGAATAGAATCAGTCTATACATTTCAAGGGCAAAATGAGAATATAAATTTTAAAGGGCATCTAAAAAATAATTGATTTTTCAATTTTAATCAAAATCGTTAGAGCGAATTATGAGAAAATCAAAAAAAAAAACTGAAAAGTACATCAGTAAAGTACTAGTACTTTTTTTTAAAACATTCACACTTTTTCTCATTCACACTCACACTCACACACACATTCATACAGTCTTTTCCAACTCAGGCCATTTAGACTTTATACGATAACCGTTGTAATTTATATATGTATTTGGGGTTCAGGCATTTCTATTTAAGCCATCTGGTATCCAAATGGCTTAATAAAATCTTCACTCCTGGGTCCGAACCCCGACGTTTGGTATAGGAGGTAGACGCTACATACTACGCCAAACTCGGGGGATACTAGTACTTAATGGCCCATTTTATTCAAAAGCTTATTTTCACGCCTCAGGAGGGGCCTAACTTAAATATAAAATTTCAACCTCGTAGCTCCTATTCTTTTCTTATGAAGTCATAGGCGTAGCCAGGGGGGGGGGGGGTTTGGGGTTCAACCCCCCCCCCCCCCATAGGACCCAAGTCATGACTAGATATTTAATACAAATTATATTTCATATAGGGTAAGAGAAAGTAAAATATAATAATTTACTCTAGCTAAAAAAACAAGCCAAAATGATTTATAAATACCCTAAAATAATCTTAAATTTTTGAAAAAAATTTCTTGATCCCCCCTCATCAAAAATTTCTGGCTACGCCAATGTATGAAGTACAATAGTAAAGTGTGTTTCAAAACGAAAATACATTTTAAAGAGCATGTAAAAAATAAACGATTTTTGAATTTTAATTAAAATCGTTGGAGCAAATTTTGAGAAAATCGAAAAAAAAAAAAACTGAAAAAGTATATCAGTAAAGTACTACTACTTTTTGGCCGATTTTGTTCAAAACCTTATTTTGAGTGCCCGGGAGGGTACCTAACTTGAATATAAAATTTCAATCCGGTAGCTCAATTCCTTCATGCTAAAAATCGTTACATACAGACAGACTTGAGGATAGGAAAAATAGGAGAAATGGTTGCCATGATAACAAAATATAAGTATTTTCCCATACTTATAAATTTTACATCTTGAAAATCGAATGTACCGTACTGTCGGAAACTAAATACATGTCGACACAAAAAATCTGGTGTGACAAGCACAGAACACAACTTTCGATTACCGAAGGTAAGAGAAAGTTGTGCGCTATGCGACCAGTCACACCAGATTTTATTAATTTAATATCGGTAAATAGTGCTGAAATGTTGCATCATTTGCATAAAATATTTTTGATATAATCAAGTGGATGATTGCGATTTTTTTTATTTACCTTTCAATAAAAAAGATTGTAAGATAATTTTTATCTGTATAATTAATGTAATTTTTTCCTTATTCAAATCTAAGACGGAAATGTCATATTGTTTAATCTTTCCAATTATCTTCTGGAATGATTGACTCTTTCATAATAATTTAAATTCTTTTGGATGTAGAATATCCATATAACTATTTTCTCTCGTTGCAAAAGTTTCTTTACAAATAGGCCTACCTAGATGTATATAAACTCGTTTTTTATTATAGTATTCTAGGTAGGCAATCCAAATAACTAATTTTTTTATTAATCTTCCCTGAACTCTAAAACAAAAGACGAGTGAGAATTCGCCCTAAAATTTAAATTTAAACTAGGCCTATCAATCGTAAGCTCTAGATGAAAAATTATGTATATATGGAAATTTAAAAAAAAAAAATTAAATCAAAAACACTAGGTTATAAGTTCCAAATATATTTAAAAATTTTTATTAAATTCTAAGCATAAACTCCTCAGAGTTCTAGAACAATTAATTAAAACATACTTTAGTGAATTTTTTTTTTTTTTTTTACATTTCCTACAAAAACGAACTTATTCACACAGTAAGCTTAGATTACCAATCCCAAAATTATCTTTTTTTTACTCCCCATTTATCACTCATACTAGTACAAGGGTGGATACAGGAGGGTAAAGGGGGTAATTACCTCCCCCCCCCACGAGATTTGAAAAAAATACTTTTTTTCGAAAAAAAAAAAAAAATTATTTTTAATGTAAAATTTTAAAAATTACTTAAAATTTGATTTGTATTTATATTCTGGCAAACAAGTACAGAATGCGCCTTTAAATTACCGAAATTAAGAAAAAAATAGAGTGCTGTGCGACGAGTCACACCAGATTACCCCCCCCCCCCCCGAGAAACCTCTGAATCCACCCTTGTACTGGTATTTATTTCTTTTTTCTTAACTCCAAAACAAATTCTAATAAATTTGGACTCCAAATACATATATATTCAAATAACGGTTATCGTCAAAAGTCATATATGGCCTAAGTTGCCGAAAAGACTGTATGAATGTTTGTGTGAGTGTGATTGAAAAAAAAGTGTGTGTTTAAAAAAAAAAAAAACTTTTGACAATAGATTTGATAACTAGGCTAGCTTCGTAGAAAAAATCTCGAACTAAAATCTGTCAAAACCTACTAGTAGTTTTTACTCATAAATTTATGTATTAGGCCTATATAAATTCTTAAAAGCTTGGAACTAATTAGGCAGTAGATATGCAAGTTTGAATTTGTTTTAGTATCGTTTATTCTGCATTTTACTGCATATTTGAGTCGTTTGTGAAATTAAGAAAGAGATATTGAGCGAATCATGGCCGGAACCTTCCCCCGCTAATAAAAAGATGATAGTCTAGCCAGCGGGACGCGTCCTTGTAATTGGTTGGGTCCCATTGGTGGATGGCCTCCAGACAGAAAAATTTTGAGGACCAAATAAATACATTATATTATACTTACATTCTCGTTGCATTTTTACTTTTTTGAGATATTTTCCTTTGAAGAGATAGATAGATATTTATTTTATGCTCTGAGAGGGAGGAAGGAGAGTGAGGAGAAAACCTCCACTTAATTACTCAATTAAATGAATTTTTTTTTTTTTTTTTTTTAAATGAATATTCCTAATTATAAAAAAAAAAAATTAGAGAATGCATTGTGGAAAAAAAAAAAAATTAAATGAACATTTAAAGAAAAATGCAAAGTTATTATTTTTTTTATCTATCTATTTATTTATTTATACCATATATCTATTAATTAAAATTTTTATTGTATTAGCAAAAGAATAATTTTTATAAAAATATATTCGTTATTTTTTTTGTGAATAAGCAAATAAAGAGAAAATAATAAAAATTGACTAAATTTGCAAATTGTTTATAAATGACATTCATAGGTAAAAAATTGAATTAAACAAGTAAACAAACTGATGATGACTCATAGAAAAAAAGTGACTGTTTTAATTAAAACTATATTGATCTAAACGAAGCAATAAGAGAAAAAGTTCAATCTGGAGAACGAGTTGTCTGCCACCACTCGTCACCGTGCAAAAAAAAATATAACAAATTGATCAAGTAAAGAACCCATTGAATTTGAAAAAAATAGAAAGAAAATTCTGATTTCAAAATAGAATAAGTTTTAATATTTAATTTGGTGTTTTTAGAATCTCGATGAAGTTTTAAGATTGAGTAAATTGTTGATGAACCACTGCTCACTTTTCTGGCTTCGATTTGTACGATTACAGCAATTTGCAGAGATGAATTTGCATTTTTTTTTTTCGAAATTATCTAGTTACTTTATGACTACAAACAACGGGATGGTCTCAGTAGCCAATATATATATATATATAGACCTATATATATGCAAATTTATGAGTTATTAAGTGAAAATGATCATTTTCACTTAATAAGTAAGTTGAGCCAACTCGCCTTTACATATGAGAGATGAATTTGCATATATTATACCCATATGGCCAATTCCGGGACATTAACAATTTTTAAAGACTGAAAATTGGTCAATAAAATTAAATCGAAACGTCTCAAGCTATGCCAAGCCCGGCAAAAGCTCCGATTGGTAACTCCTAGCAATCAGTATGTGGTAGCCATCGATATTATGTATTTAAATATTTATATAATAAATTCAAACCCCTAAATGATCCTCAGTAGCCAAAAAGGGTTAAAAGAAAAACCGAAACGTCTCATTGGATTGTGAAAAATTGGAGGCTCTTTATTTTTGGTTGCACTTACTTCTTCTCCTGTTCAAACTGCCACGGACTTAATTGATTTACTGGTACATAGAAAGAAAGACCATTTTTCGGAATGTATTTATTTGGAATCAAGAAATCTCAAAAGATGTAAATTAAAATTAAATATACAAATTAAACACTGGTTATTTGTTTCAAAGGTTTTATTAATTAAGAATTAACACTTGATACGTATTTCGACAATTCCTTGTCATCATCAGAAGTGATTACATTCTAATACATCTACATTTAATCACTTCTAATGATGTCAAGGAATTGTCGAATTACGAATCAAGTGTTAATTTTTAATTAATAAAACCTTTGAAACAAATAACCTAGTGTTTAATTTGTATATTTAATTTTAATTTACAAAATGTTTCAACGAGAAAGTTTAAAAAATCTTCTCAAAAGATGTATTTTCATTAAAATCTCGACATTGAATTTTTGATATAATCGTAAATACTTTTTCTATGAATATATTTAGGCTATATACGAGAAAGTAAAAATGATTTCCCACTCCTGATATAGGGCTATACTTAGGGTACAGAACGCGTTTGATTAAATTCGAGTCCATATTTTTTAGAATAAGTTATATTATCACCGATTCTTAAGAAGTAGATATTCGATTATCCGAAGGGGACGATTTAAATAAAGTTTGGATAACAGAGGAACAACCATGGGCATAACTAGGAAATTTGACTGGGGGGGGGGGGCATGGGACCAGCCATCCTCCGGAGCCTGGAAGGCCCCATATTGACTCAATTTTTCTTGGGTCTGGGAGCTTTCATGGGGGGAGCCCCACTACCCAGATCCTTCGTCTTATGTATACATAACAACTTCGTCTTATGTACTACATAAACGTACTGTGCTTCTGGGAGTTACGCCCATGGGTATTACACTGTTCTCGTTTTTTTCTCCCCCAATTCTTTGGTATTCAACATCCTCTGAATCTTTTGTGTAATTAGCAATTAGGACGTTTGTCTCTAGCCTTCATCTCCTTCATATCTACCTAGGGAGGGGATGGAAAATTATAGGTCCTGAACTTCTCCCTTCCCACTTAATACAATCCTGGGTACACTTATCTCTTAAATAACTTTATTAATTTTTAAAGATAGCAGGAACCTATCATTAAATAATAGTTCACTCTGACTAGGATGGATTTCCTGTTTCTCTCAAATGCTCTCTGGTTCTGAAATTTTAAATTATTAGTCTATTATTATTACATACTATTCTCTCTCTCTCTCAGAAGAATATTAATGACTCCATTCGTTTTTCTTTTTCTTCTTATCTCCACTTAACCAGCTGGCTCTTCTTATTCTTTTTTGGTTTAATAATTATATACTTAGTTACCCAGCAACAAAATTATTAAAATAAATTTTTAGCGTCATAAGTAGTATAAAAATAAAAAAGAAATATAATCGCCCTTACAATAAATATTTTGTCGGCAATTAGTTATTTAATTGTTTTCATAATTGTCATCTTGTGAATAATTGGATGGCAACCACGAGTTTCCCGAGCCAATCTTCCACCAATGCAGACCCACTTTCCCTAAATATAAATTAAATCAATTAAAATAATAATTAATTTAAAATTAAATTTACTTATACCTTAAAGCAACATCTTTGCTAGAAGACAAAGGTTCGCATACCGTCTCATGCGAAAAAAATTTCTTTCAATTGAATTGACTAACAATCAATTGAAGGTAAGGGAAAGGGCCTAAATGCCTTCAATGCCGAAAAAGACGTTAAATAAAAAAAAACGAACATCTTAAAATTAGAAAAATTATAACTCCTCAAAGAAAAGTATTATTATGAAAAAAAAAATCTGGTGTGACTGGCGCACAGCACACAACTTTCTCTTACCTTCGGTAATCGAAAGTTGTGTACTGTGCTTGTCACACCAGATTTTTGTGTCGACATGTATTTAGTTCCCGGCAGTAGGGAATATTTGAATTCAGATGTAAAATTTATAAGTATGGGAATATATTTATATTTTGTTACCATGGCAACCATTTCTCCTATCTTTCCTATGAAGCACAAGAGTAAAGTGTGCTTCAAACAATTTTGAGGGCAAAACGAGAATATACATTTGAAAGAGCATCTAAAAAATAATTGATTTTTGAATTTTAATCAAAATCGTTAGAGCGAATTTTGAGAAAATCGAAAAAAACTGAAAAAGTACATCAGTAAAGTACTAGTACTCTTTGGCCGATTTTGATTAAAAGCTTATTTTTCCGGTCCCGGGGGGTGTTTAACTTAAATATAAAATTTCAGCCTCATAGCTCAATTCCTTCATGCTTAAAATTTGACACACACCCACCCACCCACCCACCCACCCACACACAGACAGACCATGTCGCGAAAACCACTTTTTTGGATTCAGGGGACCTCAAAACGTGAAGATCCATCAAAATCTCGACATCGAATTTTTGACATGAAACCAATACTTTCTCTCTATATATATATTACATATATACATAGGTAAGAGAAAGTAATAATTGATCCTTCAAGAGAAAATAAGCAAGGAAAGATAAAAATTTAGGTTTTTTCATTTCGTTCGATCCTTTAAAGATTTATAGCAGTGATTCTCAACTAATGTGCCGGTAAACTTTTAAAATCCTTACAGTAAAAAATATGTATAATTATAATTTTTGTTTATAATTAATAGTATCCTTCGTATATAAAGCAGAATAGATTTTGATGGATCTTCACGTTTTTAAGGTCCCTTGAATCCAAGATAAATTATTTATCTTATTGTTAATGTGCTGCTAAATTTTTAAATTATTAAAAGTGATAAAAAAAAAGGTTGAGAATCACTGATATAGAGCTATAATATATTCTGGGATAACTAAAACTTTAAAAATATTTTTTTGTGTCCTCTGTAAACGATTATATTCTGATTTGAGAGTTTAGGCTTTTATAGTTATTGTTATTTGATTCTGGCTAATACTTTAAAAGCTAAATTGATCCCTGCATCTCTTTCATTTCCTTCACTTTTTGAAATTGGCCATTCTATAATTCCTTAATATCATTTGAACTTAGCCAGCTACCAAGGATTGAATAATAAACGCTGAAAACTCAGAATCGTTTGTGTTCACTAACATCCGCAGAGTTCGGATAATCGCGACTGCATTCTCTATATTTATCTTTATAAAATGTCCTTTTTACATTTTTTATTTCAAATTTCTTTCTAATGATTTTAAATCATTATAACTTTTACATTTTTTCTTATTTTAAAGATTTTCTTCTTTTAAGGTATAAGTAATAAAAATTTTTGAATCAATTTACATAAGTAATAAAAAAATCTTTACTCGATGGGATTATTTATTTTTTTTTTTTTTAATTATTATAAATTCTATTTATAATTAGAAACAAGTTATATATTTTAAGAAACTCCATACTTTGTACTTATTTATTAGACAAATTACCTGATAAGAAATAAAATAACAAAACAATGTCATATTGAAGGAATGCAGCATTTGATGAAAAATATTTTTCAAGGTTCATATTATTTATTAATACTGACCTAATAGACAATTATAATTTTGGTTATTTATCTGTGAGATCGGATCTCAGTGGTATAAACCAAAGGTCATCGCTGGAGAGGCCAGAGATCCTGGGTTCAATTTACAGAGGTCATTCAGTGCGATGCCACTAACAAAAATACCAGGAGATTAAATAAAGTAGTGACTGACCTGTCAGTCGTAAAACTAAAACTTTAATTAAAATAATAAAACAAATTTGCGAGATAAGTTCGTGTTTGATTGGGCAAAAATTGCGCCTCCTGGAGTCGAACCAGGACCTCAACGCGGCGCAATTTTTCCCGCCCCAAACAAACACGAACTTATTTCGCAAATTTGTTATCTCCCTGGAGAGGCGCGGGCGGGCTAGTCTAAGGGGAGGCGCGAATATTAGCCACAGCGAGCAATTTTCTAAAATATTGCCAAAGGCTTAAAATAAATTGATTTTATTTGCAATTTTTTTTTTTTTTTTATAAAAAGTTGTTTATCTTTGAATAGAATTATCAAAACCCAAGCTTTAAAAGAGTTGAAATACTGTATATTTTTGAAATTATACTTTTTACTTTCTCTTGCCTATGTATATATGTAATATATATATAGAGAGAAAGTATTGGATTCATGTCAAAAATTCGATGTCGAGATTTTGATGGATCTTCACGTTTTAAGGTCCTCTGAATCCAAAAAAGTGGTTTTCGCGACATGGTCTGTCTGTGGGTGGGTGGGTGGGTGGGTGTGTGGGTGGGTGTGTGTTCAATTTTAAGCATGAAGGAATTGAGCTACGAGGTTGAATTTTTATATTTAAGTTAAACACCCCCCGGGACCGGAAAAATAAGCTTTTTAATCAAAATCGGCCAAAGAGTACTAGTACTTTACTGATGTACTTTTTCAGTTTTTTTCGATTTTCTCAAAATTTGCTCCAACGATTTTTTTTTAAATTCAAAAATCAATTATTTTTTAGATTCTCTTTAAAATGTATATTCTCATTTTGTCATTGAAATCTTCTGAAGACCACTTTACTCTTCGTGCTCCATTACAAAAGATACCAGGAGAAATAGGTCTGACATGCTGTCGTAAAACTAAAACCTTAATTAAAATACTAACCCAAATTTGGAATAAGTTCGTGTTTGATTGGGCAAAATTGCGCCTCCTGGGTCGAACCAGACCTCAACACCCAATTTTTGCCCAAACAAACACGAACTTATTTCGCAAATTTGTTATCTCCCTGGAGAGGGCGGGCTAGTCTAGGGGAGGCGCGAATATTAGCCACACGAGCAATTTTCTAAAATATTGCCAAAGGCTTAAAATAAATTGTTTTATTTGCATTTTTTTTTTTTTTTATAAAAAGTTGTTATCTTTGAATAGAATTATCAAAACCCAAGCTTAAAAGAGTTGAAATACTGTATATTTTTGAAATTATACCAGATTTTTATTAATTGTATGATTTAACGAAATCAACCCTTCGATATCCCATTAATAAAAAACATTTAATATAATTTATAAATAAAGATCTCAGATAGTCTGACGATGAATGGAATAAATGAAACGATTTAGATGGAGATAAATCCAGGCCTTTATTAACCAAATCCTTGCTAGCCAACGTTTCGGAGATCCACTTTCCTCTTCTTCAAACCCCGTAAATGGTCATTAAAATTACTTGTTTTATAATACGTAAATATACTTACATCTTAATAATTACATCCATTGACGGTTACAGGGGAGAGGGGGCAAAATTTTTTTATGTTGGAGAGACAGTGGCGCATTCAGGAGGGGAGGATGTTAATGGAGATAATAATGATTTATTATCTATATATAATAATTGCGGGGTGTCCGTCTGTCCGTCCGTCCGTCCGTCTGTCTGTCCGTCTGTCACGCTCTGCCCGCCAAAGGCGGGCGGCGCAGCTAGTATTTATTTTAATTCCTAATTCAAATTAGTCACAAATGAACTTTTGTATGCTTAAATCATAATATTAATATTTTTTCTGCCCAAGAGGATGGGGCTGATAAAATCCTACATCAATATGAACCATCCAATCTATTATTTTGATGGAAATACACGTTTTGAAAATCCTTTCCAAACTGTGAGCCTCCCTAGGGAGGCACGGACTAGTCTAAGGGGAGGCGCGAATATTGGCCACCAAGATCAATTTTCCAAATGATTGCTAGTTTTATAAATAAAATAATAAAATTTATAAGATTCTGGGACGGACGTTTTCCTTAATTAATATGAATAAATAAAAAAAAAATATTTTTATAGAAATTTATATTTTTTAGTATTAAAAGAATTTTTGATTTTGTATTATTTTATTAAATGTGTGTGAAGGGGGGGGGGGGCGTCATACGATTAAATATTTTTAAGGGAGGTTAAAGTTTGGAAACCACTGGCCTAAAGTAAGACTCATTCTAGAAAATTATACTATGTGTAAAACCCAAAGGCGGATCCAGGGAAGTTTTTCAGGGTTTTAATTTTTCTCTGACTAGACGCGAAGCTCGCCGAAGGCGATAGCATTGTTAACTATTTTATTTACTAGGATTGGATAAGGGGTTTAAAAATTGAAAAAAAATGTTTTTTTTAATTTTTTTTATCTAAATCGAAGCCAAATAAATAGAAAACATTCAAAAAATAGCGTTGATTATTATTTTGATTAGGGGGGGATGAAGGGTTGATTATTTAAGAAAGGCCTTGGAATATTCCAAATCACTTGTTGACATTTTTTTCCAGCTCTAAATATAGTTAGATTAGAGCAAAAGGTATTTTTTTTACTTTTAATAAAAAGGGAATTGTTATTTTCATTTATTTATTCCTATTCAAAGAGAGAGAGACGAATCTCTCGATCAGTCGAGTCGAGTGCGTTGCCGCGCTGCAGGCGCTGCTATCTTTTTTGTGTTTTAAGTGAATCAAAGTGAATAATTATTATTGTGTAACCCACCCTGACCTCACCGTCAGCCAACACACCCTCTCGAGAGTCTTATTAAAAAGGTAATTATTATGCATTTTATCTTTGAAAAAAAAGATGATAGAAACAAATAATTTGACTGCGAAAAACGATTCTTTTGAATATGAAATTAAATATTTTGTATTTCACTAAGGGTCGAGGGGGAATATAAGCTGTTGAAAGGGGGAGGGGGAGTGTAGGTGTCATTGAAAAAAAAATTAGTTTTTTATTTTTTATCTTTTTTTTTTTTTAACACTCACACTTTTTTCTCATTCACACTCACACACACATTCACACAGTCTTTTCGGCAACTCAGGCCATATAAGACTATACGATATCCGTTATTAATTAATAATATACATATTGGGGTCCAGGCATTTCAATTTAAGCTATTTGGTATCCATTTCGGACTGCCAGGGATCCGAACCCTCGACGTTCGGTATAGAAGAAGGTAGGCACGCTACCAACTACACCAAGCCCGAGGGCAGTTTTTTTTTTTTATCTTTTCTCAATTCACCATTATTTATTATATTCTTTCTATATGGCCTATATTTTTGTTAATCAAATTTCCTTATTATACATTTACACAGGGGTGGATTAAGGGTTGAAAATTAAAATAAAATAATTTCAAAATAAAATAAAAATTAAAATAATCGTTTATAAATGTGTTCAAATTATTTTGAGAGTAATTTCGCGGTGAAGGCTCTCATTTCCTTAATTAAAGGGGGGAGGGGGGAGGTATGAAGGCATTAACCAGGGGGTTTAATGTCCCATCCCCTATAATGCACAAATATATTAATGTTTTTTTAATACTTTTACTAAAAAATAAGTGCATTCCGTTTGAGTTAAAATTTATATTCAATATTTAGCAAATAGTATAGTAGGGTACAAACATTTTAATGTCATTCTAAAATTTCTTATTACTGGGGCGGAATTGATTTTTGAAGATTTCGAAACTCTCATAAACAGATAATAATAACACTGGGTAACTTAGGAATCCATCGAATGAATCCCTTGCAGAATTTTGTAGGGATTTTTTTCATTAGGTAGAAAAGTAAGATATGATTTTTTTTTTTTTTTTTTTTTTGTCGGCTGTTAGGTTGCCCCCATTCAGCCCTAGAAGTATATATACAAAATTATTTATACAAAAGTAAATCTTTCACAGTTACTGTCTTTAAAAAATTACATGCATACCAAAAACTCTACAATAGAATACAAAAACAATACAATAATAGCAATAGCATTCAAAAACAAAAAAAAACAATATCCATACATAACAAACCAACCCACTGCTTTCCGTTAAATACAAAAACAATACAATATTAGCAATAGCATTCGCAAATAATACACTCTTATCTATAAAATACAAAAACAAAACAAAATTAGCAAGAGCATTCACAAATGTTACAATATTATCTATAAAATACAAAAACAATACAAAATTAGCAATAGCATTCACAAATGATACAATCTTAACAATGAAATACAAAAACAATACAAAATTGCAATAGCTTTCACAAATGATACAATCTTAACAATGAAATACAAAAACAATACAAAATTAGCAATAGCTTTCACAAATGATACACTCTTAACAATGAAATACAAAAACAATACAATATAGACAAAAGCATTCGAAAACAATACTTTATCAAAACTATTAGCAACCGAAATTTTCTCCTATTGTTTTATAATATTATTTTTGTATGAGTGAGGAATTCGTGGAGTGCGCTCAAGTGGTCATGTAAGATATGATTAGTCCACTTAGAATTTTACTGGGGTGAGTTTCCGCATCTTTTTGTATATGCAGTAGAACTAATCTTAATTAGGATTTGAATTTTTACTTTCTCTTACCTATATGTTTAAGTTAATATACATATAGATAGAGAGAAAGTATTCGATGTCGAGACTTTGATGGATATACACGTTTTGAAGTCCCCTGAATCCAAAAAAAAATGATTTTCGCGACATGGTCTGTCTGGGTTCAATTTAAAGCATGAAGGATTTTTTTTTTTTTTTTTTTTTTTTTTTTTTTTATCTCTTTTTTTTCTTCTCCCCACCCACCCCCACCCCCCCCCCCTCCCTTTTTTCCAACCCAAACCATTTAAAAATTTAAAAAAAATCCATTTTAGAGAGATAAATAAAAATATGGGGGGCCCAGGCTTTTTTTTAAACCCATTGGGTTCCAAATGCCCTTGAAGGAATTGAGCTTGGAGGTTGAAATTGTATATTTAAGTTAGGCACCCCCCTAGAGCGTGAAAATAAGATTTTAGAAAAATATTTTTTTTCAGGAATGAAAGTTAGAAGAAAACGCCACCAAAATTTTTTCTTTAAAAATATATTTTAACAGCTTACTATATAAATTTATATTTTTTAGCATTATTTTTGTTTTTGTATTATTTTATAAAATGGGGGGGGGGAGGCGTCATAAGATTGATAATTTTTAAGGGAGGCATGATAACATAAAGTTTGGAAACCACTGCTCTTTAAAATGTATATTTTCATTTTTCTTTTAAAATTGTTTAAAGCACCTTTTACTCTTCATAGGGAAGATACGAGAAAATAGTTGCAATAGTAACAAAATATGAATATTTTTCTATGATTATAAATTGTACCTTTCCACTTCTAATTTAACTAAACTAAACTAAATATATCCCGACAAAAAAATGACAGCACATCAGACAACTTTCGAATAGCGATTGTAAGAGAAAGTTGTGTGTTGTGTCAGTCACATCATATTTTAAATTAAAGAGAAATTATATTAGAGGATTTCTTTATTCAATGAGCTATAAAATATTAAATGTGCCTTGATCACTTTTCAATAATACACAAGTTATCATATAAAGTCTATATGGCCTCAGATGCCAAAAAGACTTTTAAAAAATCTATTATTTTTTTTTGTGCAAAACTTGATTTAATAAAATAATTTTTTAATTCAATTGATTTTTAAAGAAAGAGAGAAGGAACCAAGAAGATACCATGGGTCATTTAACGTCAATTTAGCAAAGAGATAAAATATTTTTTTTTTGCTAGGATAAACAAATTTGAGATTAATTTAAATACGCGATAAATTAATATATTTTCATAAATCTTTTTACATAGAATAATACATATATTCTATTATAAATGATTCATATTATAATTTCAAAATACTCTCACTTCTGGTGTGTATGTGGATGACAACCACGAGTTTCTTGTACACTGAGCGCCACAATTAAGTCCCCACCTGGTAGCTCGAGCCTTAGAGTATATGGTATTATAGTGAAATAATTTTAAAGACCGAAAGGGTAAAACGTTAAATCTTGTACATAAGATTTTATTTTACCTTTTCAAATTTAAAATTATTTCACCATAAACCATATACTATACCATATTCTTAAGACTATAGCTATCAGGTGGGGACTTAATTGTGGTATTAAGACTGGCATACCTAACTTCTTTCATTTTCATATATCAGCAGCCATCTTTTCAAAAACAATCACTATAAAAAATTATAAAAATTTTCTCTTAATGGAATCTCTTAATTGATTGTTTATTGTCAAATTATTTTCTTCCCTTGGTTTCTTCGTCCAACCGTTCTTCACTCGCCGATTCGATTTGCTTTGTTCTTATTTTTCCATCTGTCGCGGTTCCGTGCCTTTTTGGACCAGTGTGTTTGGAGCCTATTGTTATTCGTGTAGGCGTTGTTTCTTAATACTAGAAAATTGTAGAATCCAATTGATGACTCCAACGGTCCTTTTTTGCTCATCTGTGATTTGGTTCGCTAGCATATACCTACACCACATTTCTTAAATCAAAATATAGAAAGAAAATTCGGCCCGTGTTTATTTTCAGTAGGCCTACTTTTTACACTACCCACTTGATTATTGATGAATGAACCAAATAAGTAAAAAATTAACCAATGTAAAATTAATTATTAGAAAAAACTTAGTGATATGTTTCATTTGTTTATTTATTGGTATAAATACTTGATACGTTTTTCGACGTCAGTGTAAATCCAAATAAAAATAAATGTATTGGTAGTAATTCTGATGATCAAGTATTTATATTATAAATAACTAAACAAATTGAAACATACCACCAAGACTTTTTTTTATAATAATTATTAAAAATTAATTATTAATTTTTTATTGATTAATTTTTTACCCAATAATTAATAAAGAATTATATACAGAAGGCCTCATGTAATAATCCATAAAGTAATAACGAAAAGCATATAACCAAAAGAGCGAAAAAGGTAGGTACCTCCAGGAGACGCACAGATCCGCCGATGTGGACTCAACATGCCCTACTATTGGACCACAGTACCGCATTCAATTATTTAAATTTAGCGATCTATCAAATTCAAATAAGCGAATGCGGTACTGTGATCCAGTAGAAGGCGGTGCTGAGTTGACATCGGCAGATCCGTGGTGCGTCTCACGGAGGTATCTACCATTCTCGCTTAATAAAGGTTACTTGCCCTTGGTCAAACGTCTCATTTTTCAAAATCATAGAAAGTAATTTTTTTTAAGCTCTTCCCAAGGTTGTTTACCCCTAAATTCCTCGAAATAAGATTTGGTGTTCCTTTATTTGCAGCTTTCCTTTTCATTTTAAGGGTTGTTTGCCATTTTCAGGTAAAACTAAGGGAGGCCGAGTCATATAATAAGTGATTTTTATTTTCTCTGCTTTAGTTGCCTCTGAGATTTGTTGGTGTTAACATTTCCTTTTCATTTACTCATCATCATCATTTATCAGGTACATTTTATTATTCCTTTATTTTCCATCATCGAAAATAAATCGAGGCTTTTCGCAATCATTATTAAGAATTGCCAAAATTTATTATTGTTGCCAATATTTATAGGAAAATTGTGTAATATTCGTATCTAAGTTCAATTTTCGATAAATAAATAATAAATCATAATTCGTAATTAGATTTTTTAAATATTTCTTCTCTTCTCTCTTTCTATTATAAATGGCGTTTTTGTTTATTAGATTTTTTTTTATTTGCTAGCAATGCCGGATTACCCATTAGGCGGAGTATGCGATCGTCTATGGGCCCCTCGCTTTTAGGGGCCCGCAACTCTTTTTCGGCATCTGAGGTCATTTAGACTCCGCCCTATTTATTTAAATTGATTGATAGCCAATTCATAGACTTAAATATCCCCACCAATACCTTTCCTATTAGGGAAATATTAACTTTAACAATTAATAACTTTTTTATTTTTAAACACACACTTTTTTCTCATTCACACACACACACACACACACATACACACAGTCTTTTTGGCAACTTAGGCCATTTAAGACTTTAAACGATACTCGTTTGTTTTAATATATCTATTGGGGGTCCAGGCATTCATATTTAAGCCATTTGGTATCCAAATAAATTCATCGGACTACCTGAGATCCGAACCCGCGACTTTTGGTATACGAGGTTAGCACCCTAACCCCTACACCAAGCCCCGAGAGCAATTAATAACTTAAAAAGTTATAAGAATTTCAGAATGAAAATAATTTTCTTCTAATCTTATAAATAAAACTTCCTTTAAAAATGCATGCATGTCCTGGATATTTCCCGGGAGGACATACAGTATATAATAGATAATTAAATGGAATATAGAAATAGTAATAGAAATATTTATTTGGGCTCTGAGGGCGGTGCCTCTCCTATGAGCCTTAATATGGTGATTGAAATTAATTTTTGCCGCGGATGCGAACCCGGAACTCCTAAAAGGCATCGCAGGGGAGTGTATATAATAATTTTCCAGGGGAGGCCCGAACTCCCTTTTGAAGTTTTACCCCCCCCCCCCTCCCCTCACCCTTTGTAAACATATTTTAAAATTAGATAATGTTTTTAATGCTTTATTAACATTTTTAAAATGAATATAAATTTCGATTTTTCCACGAGCCCCGTGAAGACATTTTAAATATTTCGGGGGTCCTAAAACTGTTGTATAATAAAATCATATTGGGAAAAATTATTAGCTGACAGAGCCCGGAGATTTCGACTGCCTAAAAAGGGCCTCCATCTTGCTTAAACCGACACTGTTTGCTACCGTTTGAAACAATAATACATAAAACATACTACCCCGGTCATGCTTCTGATTCTATCAAACAACAACTTGGAACAAATATTTTGAATTTTATTCAAGCAAATATTTGACTGTTTTAGACCCTTAGCCAATAAAAAATTGTGATACCCCCTCCCCTCTACGCTGCTTAAGCAGGTAATCAAGAAAGAGTTGTCTCTTTCTTCTTTACCAAAGTCAAATTAATAAATTTCGAACAGGAAAAATGAAAAAATATTTTATTATTTCCTGTCTTTTTTTTTTAATGGGTTAAAAAAATTCCAAAAATCAAACTGATTAATAAATTTTTACAAACTTTTTTTTTTTTTTGATAAGTCATTATTAATTATTTTTTAATTAATTTAATTATATAATTTATAAATATTTATTTGAATCTCCCTAATCATCATCTTCATAGTATGTATAAAATATAAATAAACTTTAATATTAACTTTTATCTAGAAGAAGAAAAAATAACAATAATTTGTAAATAAATCATTCTACTCGGGAAAAATATTTTCGCGACATCCCAGACACCTTTTAATCTTGATTCAAGGTTTTTCACTCGAAGATATGCAGGGATTTTTTTTTGACCCAAGCTCAAATGTATTCTCCATGACAAAAGAAGTTGGAGTTGGTAATTTATGCATTCTCGGTAGAGATAGGAAATTGAATTTTTAAATGTTCTTTTTATATAATGAACAAAGAAATCAAGTTTTAAATCAAAAAAATTATAATAAAATTTGAATGAAAAGTTTTTGTAATCACCATGAGGGACAGGGTGTCAGTTGAGGGGTAGTCTTGTACTTTATTTTATTTTTTAATTAAAATATTTTAAAATAAATTTATTTTCATCACATGGAGATGTGGAAATGCTCGCTCGTCTCGACAGTTTAGATAATAAATTTAGTTTTTTTTTTATTACTGTTAGGTAATCTAAACATTTTAGGGTTACTGAATATTTATTTAAAATAAATATTTATTAGTCAGTTCACTCTCAACATTTCAGGATCTTATTCCGGGCTAAACATTTTTTTTTTTTTTATTGAGAAACGGATGGAAAAAATTGGTTCTACGAAACAAATCCCTAAAAACACCCCTGAAGAAAAAATCTCAGAAATATATTCCCCAAAATGAAATGCACTTTCTTTCGAAAAGTTTGATCTGCCCTAATAAAATTTATTTTGGATGGACCAAGAGCTATTCCATCCGTCCGAAGACCTATAATGACCAGTGATCACATGCAGCCAGAAAGAATATAGTTAAAAAAAAAGAGAAGCATAAAAGGGGAACTCAACTGCGGGAACTGAGAAGATGCCTGTTGAGATTAGAATTATATTTTTATAATTTCTAACATTAACAAGATGTTGCCCTCAATATATTTTTCATTATTTATAATTGTTGCTTTTTTGAGATTATAATGAAGAATTGGAGATAGATATCAGCCAAATTGGGATTATCTAGGTTCAATAAAACTCCCAGAATAAGACGTTTCGACGTTTAAGACGTTTTGGCCATCTTCAGTTTTTGGGAATTATACACATAATGCAAGTACACTTGTGATCAAACCAAGATTTGTCAGTAATAAAATTTATTTTCTTCATGTTTCCTATGCCCAAGCTCAGAGATTTTAAAAAAATGGACTTTTTTTGGAGGGGGGAGGTGGTTTAGACCCCATATCCGCTCCTTCCTGGCCACGGCCCTTTTTCTATGGGTTCGTTTTTTGCGAGGTTGTAAATTTTTCCTATGGTGGCGTTTTTACGGGGGTATTTTTTCCGATTACCGTTTAAATTAACCACTCTCTTTAGATTTTCCACCTTTTTGTTCATATTATAGAAATAAGAGAAAGTAAATTAAATAATAGATCACTCTCTCCCTGCTTCGGAATTCCGAAAGCGGTTTCACTTTAATCAATCAAAACATCTTAAAATTCAAAATCTTTACATTAGAAATCAACAATATTTACACTTTATGAATTTTTAATCTAAATACATAACAAATTTGACAAAAATATTTATCCAATCCCCCCTTCTCCGCGTTCGCCTTTTGTATTAGGGGTCAGGGGATCGACCGTTCTAAGATAGGAAAGTTTTTCCTAATTTTATTATTTACAAAAATAGGAAAATGCCCCAGATAGCAAAAATTATTATAATATAAAAAATAAAAATTTATATTTTTGTTTAGATCGTGGTCCAGTGTTCTAAAAAGGTTGCCGACCCCTGAGGAAGATGATAATAAATTCTCTGGTCAGGAAACAAATAAGTAAAATTAATATTTTTTCACTCAAGAGGGCCACAGTTTAAAATTTTATTTTTATTTTGACGTGACAACGTCTTACAAATCATGTGTCTATAATGGCATGTTAGAGGGCATGCACGAAAAAGTTTATTGGCTTGAATAACTCCTCTGTCTTAAGAGGTATAATTATGGGAAATATACGGTTAGAAAGAATGAGTTTTCAGCTAAAGAATTCACCATTTATTTTTTCCTATCATTTTATTTTACCGCGCTGCGGTA
>JAKCPI010029665.1:0-12272 GCA_023213315.1 Euborellia annulipes | reverse complement strand
AAGAAAATGGAAGGAATTTGTCACATAATTTTCTAATTTCTCATGTCTCTTTAGCTATCATTTCCATTGTGATTTAAAAGTTATTGATTACTAAAATAAACCCATGTCATCTGGCGCACAGCACACAATTTTCTCTTACCTTCGGTAATTGAAAGTTGTGTTCTGTGCTTGTCACACCAGATTTTTTGTGTCGACATATTTTTAGTTCCCGACAGTACGGAACATATGAATTCAGATGTAAAATTTATAAGTATGGGAAAATATTTATATTTTGTTACCATGGCAACCATTTCCCCGATCTTGCCTATAAAATACAAGAGTAAAGTGGTCTTCAGAAGATTTCAATTGCAAAATGAGAATATACATTTTAAAGAGCATCTAAAAAATAATTGATTTTTGAATTTAAAAAAAAAATCGTTGGAGCAAATTTTGAGAAAATCGAAAAAAACTGAAAAAGTACATCAGTAAAGTACTAGTACTCTTTGGCCGATTTTGATTAAAAGCTTATTTTTCCGGTCCCGGGGGGTGTTTAACTTAAATATAAAATTTCAACCTCGTAGCTCAATTCCTTCATGCTTAAAATTGAACACACACACACACACCCACCCACAGACAGACCATGTCGCGAAAACCACTTTTTTGGATTCAGGGGACCTCAAAACGTGAAGATCCATCAAAATCTCGACATCGAATTTTTGACATGAATCCAATATACTTTATATATATATATATTACATATATACATAGGTAAGAGAAAGTAAAAGGAATTCTGTGTATTGTATATTGAAAATAATTTATATTTTGTTTCAGATTTTTTGGGAGTCAAAGGCATGCCTTCATCAAGATAAAGTGAAGCTACCTTCTCAAATTTGTGATTTAACATGAAAGGGTTAAATATTGGCCTTGTACCAACAAAAAACCTCTTCTTGATTTAAATTCAAATAGAAACCTATTGTCATTTTCAATTCATCAAAAATATAAGAACCAATTCGAAGTGTCCGTATACTGACAGAAAAAAATTTCTTTAAATTATATTAGCTATAAATAGTTTAAATAATATGGAGAACAAAAATCGGATAAAAATTAAATATAAGAAACACTTGAAATTCAAAGGGAAGATGAAGAAAAAAAAGATTTTTCATGGCTATTGTATAATACAATTCTACCATGCAAAATGATGCCTTCATAATTGAAACTCAAGGTATTAATAAATCGAATGATTTTTTTTGTTAAATCAACCAATTGCAAAATCTCTGAAAACAATGTTCTATTGGATTTTTTTAAATTAGACTAATGAATTAATATTGTCAAGAACTATACTAGTTCGATTACAATCAATAGTGATTTTTAAATTTAATGAAATACTTTCGAAACGTGATCTGCTCGCATATCAAAGGCTTTACGTGCCATGCATCCATTTTATTTCAATTTCGAATAAAAAAAGCAGAAGCGTTTTTCATGATATAGAAAACGAGCCTGTCATCAAATGAACAAAAGTCTAATTCATTTTAGTTGAAGGTAGCCTTTTGTTGAATTTATTTGTTAGGTTTCTTAAATTGAAGAATCCAGCTAACTTATACGAGTTGCTTCATTCTTTAAAAAGAGGACCAAAGTTAAATTTGTTTAAGTAAATGAATTCTCAAAAGATTTTCAATTAAGAAGTTTTATTTTATTTTTTAAACACTCACACGTTTTTTCTCATTCACACTCACACCCACATTCATACAGTATTTTCGGCAACTCAGGCCATATAAGACTTTTACGATATCCGTTATAAAGATTAATATAGATAATTCCGGGGTGACCGAGCCGGAACTCGGTCTTTTTTTTTATAAAATTGTAAAAAACTAAAAAAAGTATATCAGTAAAGTACGAATACTCGAGGGGCGCGAATTTGATTTGTATAGAAGAAATAGGAAAATACTTAAAATTTGAAAGAAATTATAACGAGACAATTTGCTCCTCAATGGAAACAATAAAAAGACCAAAATAAGAAATAACAGTCCAGGGAGAGTTTTGAAGAATAGCAACATTACTGAGTGAATACTTAGAGGAGACAGTGCTTCATAAGAAAACTTTAATCATGAGATATAAGAGAGTTGCCCAGGAAATGCGTCAGCATGGAGACAATTAAAAATTATTATTTTCAATAAATAAATAAATAATTAATAATTAGTATTTTAATAATATAATTTAAATAATAGGTATTTTTCTACTAATTGGCCTTGTTGACATTATTAAATTAAATACATTGTAAGTAATTATTGGCCCTCGGGGTTTGGCGTAGAGGTTAGCGTGCTAACCTCGTATACCAAAAGTCGCGGGTTCGGACCCCAGGCAGTCCGATGATTTTATTTAAGCCAATTGGATAGCAAATGGCTTAAATAAGAATGTCTGGACTCCATATATGTATATTAATCAATAACGGTTACCGTAAAAGTCTTAAATGGCCTAAGTTGCCGAAAAGACTGTGTGAATGTGTGAGTGAATGAGAAAAAAGTGTGAGTGTTTAAAAAAAAAAAAAAAAGTAATTATTGATATAAAAAATTAAATTTACAAAATTGCGTATTAATTAAATCTGTGGGTCCAGGGTAAAGAGAGGGAGGGTTTGACCAGGAAGCAAGCCCACTAGACTTTGAACATTATAAAACCTTTAAAACGAAAATTGTAAAAAACTAAAAAAAGTACACCAGTAAAGTACTAGTACTCGAGGTTTCCCGAAGACGAGACTTAATTTGTTTTCTATCCCGGAACTAGGAACGATTTAAAACTTAAAAAAAAAAAAAGGTTAAAGGGAATTTCAAGAAAATTAGAAAAACCTAAAAAAAGTACACCAGTACTAGTACTCGAGAGGCCAAATTTTATTTGTATAGAAGAAATGAGAAAATATTTAAAATTTGAAAAAAAAAACATATAGGTAAGAGAAAGTAATATCTAATGAAAACAGATTCCTTTAAAAATCGTAAATAAAATATTTTCCTACAAGAGGCTACTTATTTCATTTTTCAAGTATGTGTAACAATTGTGGATATCATCTTTATTCTCAAAAGATTAGGGATCTGAGAATCTTGAGAAATGTCGATATTAAAAAAAGCCCCTTTTCAATATAAAAAAATACAAATAAGATTTCCTTGTAGAGCTAAAAAAGTAAATAAAGGGACAGATTGGAAATGAAAGAAAATTCACAAGATGTCATATGAGAGGGAAAAGAACAAAGATCAGCTTGAATTGATATCGGAGTTTTGTGGATTAAAAAATATCTCAAGTTAAAGAAATTAAAATTGAAATATTATGTCCAATAATGAATTATTCCTTAATAATTGATACTTTATGAGAATATCTGTAAGAAATTTAAAAAAATCATTTTAGAAAAGCAACGTTATTTGATAACCGGCCGACATGCTAGAAACATTTGCGAATCAATATAATGATCCTTTTTTTTGCAAGAAAGAATTCCAGTATATATTTAAGAACAGCTTGTTTTTTTTATAAATTAAATTACAAAACAATCCTTCAAAAGAAAATAAAATCACAAATTAACAACATGTTTAGAAAGGAAAAAAACACTAACTTTTATTGGTTAATTTTCTAAAGTGAACACAATATTAGTAAAAAAAAAAAATAAGAGAAAGTAAAAGGGTTGATATGTTATCTTTCTTTTAGATTTTTTTCGCTATCTAATTCCATTTCATTTGATCGTAAACGTTCTATTCCTGTTTAAGTTTACACGAGGTGTTTTTGTGCACTGAAATACACACCACTGACCGAGGACAATTATTTCCTTTCCTTGCCTATTCACTACAAATCACAATAATGGTGATTTTAGTTTAAATATTTTTATTTAATAAAAAATTTCAGTTATTGCTAGATTGGAATATGAAGAAAGCTGGTCTGCTATAAGGTTGGTAGATTCGGAGGCTGAATCGATTTCTTCGATTTTTAAAATCGAAACCAAATAATCGATTTTTAAAAAAATCGATTTTTGCCTTAAAAAAATCGATTTTAATCGATTTTCGATTTTTTTACAAAAAATCTTTCACTATGCCCATAAGTTGATTTTAAGGTTCTGCTTAAGATTTTCTAGCGGTTTGTGGAACAAGAAAAATAGAACGTTGCATTACTGATGCCCAAATCAATTTATTCAGTCTTTATAACTTCTTTAAAAACCAACACATTGATTATGGTATAACATATTTAGTCTTTATAACTTAAGTTTTAAAGTTATAGCGTAAATTTTAACAAACCAAGAGAACCAAACATCAGCTTCTATATTTCTTAAAAAATCTGGTGGGACTCGTCGCACAGCACAACTTTCTCTTATCTTCAGTAAGCGAAAGTTGTGTTCTGTGCTAATCACACCAGATTTTTGTGTGGAGATATATTTAGGTTCCGACAGTAAGCTTAAGGTACATTTGAATTCAAGATTTTTTTTTTTTTTAAACACCCTTTTTTTCTCATTCACACAGTCTTCTCGGCAACTTAGGCCATTTAAGACTTTTACGATATCCGTTATTGATAATACACACATATTAGGGGTCCAGGCATTTTTATTTAAGCCATTTGGTATCCAAACGGCTTAAATAAAATCATCGGACTGCCTGGGGTCCGAACCCGCGACTTTTGATATACGAAGTTAGCATGCTAACCACTACACCAAGCCCCGAGGGCTGAATTCAAGATTAAAATTTATAAACATGGGGAAATATTTATATTTTGTTACCATTGCAACAAATTCCCCTACCTTTCCTATGAAATACAAGAGTAAAGTGTACATTTTAAAGAGCATCTAAAAAATAATTGATTTTTGAATTTTAATCAAAATCGTTGGGGCTATTTTTAAGAAAATCAAAAAAACCTGAAAAACTACCTCAGTAAAGTACTAGTACTTTTTGGCCAATTTTAATGAACCGCTTATTTTCTCGCTCCAGGGGGTGTCTATCTTAAATTCCAACCTCATAGCTCAAATCCTTCAAGCTTAAAATTGAACACAGACGGACAGATCATGTCGCTAAAATCACTTTCTTGGAAAATCGAAAATCGAAAATCGGCCGTCAAAAATCGATTTTTTCGATTTTTTCAAAACACTGAATCGATTTCGATTTTAATCGAAAATCGAAGCTCAAAATCGATTTTCGATTTAAATCGAAATCGATTCGACCAACCCTAGTCTGCTAGATCCTACTCCAAGAGATTCAGGGAAGAAAAACTTTATACGTCTACTTCTGTCTAGGTGTTCTTTTCACTCTTAATAGTTTCGGTTTGGAAAATTTGGTATTTTTTAGATAGCCTATATCTAAATCATAATTCAACCAGTCTGCAAAGCCCGCCTTCGACGAGCAATTGCATCAAATTTATTATTGCACTCTGTTTGAAAATTTTGCAATTGTTCGCCGAGGGCGTTCTAACATACATCAGAAATGAATAGCTAGCGCTTTATATGGACCCTGTTATGCAATGGTGTGTCAAACACCAAACATCGAGTTTTGAGAAAATCAACATTAAAGTTTTTCTGATTTAAATTGTTTTCAGAGCCGGAACTACGAGATTTTTTAGGGGGGGGGGCAAAATTTAATTTGCCGCCCCCTCCTTAAAATTTTCTATGCAAAATTCACATCATTTTACCTTTTTACTTTCTCTTACCTATGTATATATGTAATATATATAAAGAGAGAAAGGGAAAGTATTGGATTCATGTCAAAAATTCGATGTCGAGATTTTGATGAATCTTCACGTTTTGAGGTCCCCTGAATCCAAAAAAGTGGTTTTCGCGACATGGTCTGTCTGTGGGTGGGTGGGTGTGTGGGTGGGTGGGTTTGTGTTCAATTTTAAGCATGAATGAATTGAGCTATGAGGCTGAAATTTTATATTTAAGTTATAAACACCCCCCGTGACCGGAAAAATAAGCTTTTAATCAAAATCGGCCAAAGATTACTAGTACTTTACTGATGTACTTTTTCAGTTTTTTTCGATTTTCTCAAAATTTGCTCCAACGATTTTTTTTTAAATTCAAAAATCAATTATTTTTTAGATGCTATTTAAAATGTATATTCTCATTTTGCAATTGAAATCTTCTGAAGACCACTTTATTCTTGTATTTCATAGGGAAGATAGGAGAAATGGTTGCCATGGTAACAAAATACAAATATTTTCCCATACTTATAAATTTTACTTCTGAATTCATATGTTCCGTACTGTCGGAAACTAAATATATGTCGACACAAAAAAATCTGGTGAGACAAGAAGGTAAGAGAAAGTTGTGTGCTGTGCGCCAGTCACACCAGATTTTTTTTAGTAAAACTTTCTTTAATTGCCGCCCCCTGATATCTGCCGCCCGGGGCACACGCACCCACTGCCCCCCTCTAGATCCGGCCCTGATTGTTTTGATTAGATTATATATCATTTTTTTGTCAATTGTGCAAGTAAATACTGTAATTATGGCAGGTATTTATAAATTATCTCTGAAAATACGACTAATTTAGAGAAAAACAATAAAATATAAAAAATTATTTTTGCAAAATTCTCTAAGTCCAATATTATATTTGTAAAAATGCTTCAAAGTCTCTTGACTGCAAATTAATCTATGTTAGGTTATAATTCAAAAATTAAAACGAAGATATTATTAAAGTTCTTTTATAGTTATATTTAATACTAATAGCTTAGAAACTTTTTATCAAAATTACATTAATAAATTTTAAATAGTATTAATGTTTTAAAATTAAATACAAAGTGATAACAAAATTTTCTCATCACTTAATTCCTGAATGGAAGTGAACATGGCAACAGCAATCAAAGTTATAATGAAATTGACTTAATATTATTTATTTTGTTGTCTTTTCGAAATCGCACTGATCCTCATCTTCATTATCAGGAATAATATCAAAAAATTAAATTTTGACATCTACGAATTCATTTCTCATTTTTCAAAAAAAAAGGATTTTGTATAGTATTGGTGATGGGTAGGCAGCCCTCGTACAGACGAGTAGTAGAATGAGATAAAATTTCGTGTTTTATTTCTAATCCTGGCTGCCTACCCATCACCAATACTATACACAGTCTCCAGCCAAAGAAAATATTATCTTCAAAAGGATTTTGGTTTATTTAAGGTAAACAATAATTGTAAAAATAATTTTATGCTTTTACATTAAATATAAATTTTTTTAGGATATATTTCCTAAAAAATACTATTAATTAAAGCATTTGAAACAATATTCCGTGCTTAACTCAATTTTGAATTTTTTAGTCTTTGACACACCATTGCATAACAGGGTCCATATGTGGTAATAGGGCTGGACGGTAATGGATTTTCATTACCGACCTCGATAATGAAAAAAAACCGGTTTTTCTCGAAAGTCGGTAAAAATTTTTTACCGCCCGCGGAACCAAAGTTTTTTTTTTTTTTTTTTTTTGCGGAACCAAAATTTTTCCCAGGCCGAAAAAATATTTTACCTTTTTTTTAGAGAGCCAATTTTTTGCCGAAACATTTTTTTTCCCCCGCGGGACCAAAATTTTTCCCCGCCCGGAAAAATATTTTACCTTTTTTTTAGAGAGCCAATTTTTGCCGAAACATTTTTTCCCCCACGGTATGCCAATTTTTTGCCGAAACATTTCATTTTTTTCCTCCCGCGGAAACAAAATTTTTCCCAGGGCGAAAAAATATTTTACCTTTTTTTTAGAGAGCCAATTTTTTGCCGAAACATTTTTTTTTTCTCGCGGAACCAAAATTTTTTACCGCCCGAAAAAATAGGTTTTTACCGACTTTCGAAAAAAAACCGGTTTTTATCGAATTAGAGGTTCGTTACCGCGTTTTCGGTAAAAAATTTTTACCGGTTTTTACCGGTAAACCGGTTTACCGTCCAGCCCTATATGGTAATGATATTTTTTGAATTTTTCAATACAGGAAATAGAGGGGGCTTTTGATGATCACTTGAATGAATGATTGAGTGATGGATGGTATTCAATATATGAATGAGTTGATAGACTCTCAACATTTATAATCAAAGCTCTGTGTCAGCACTATTTTCTTAAATTAAAAATTAATCTAGGAGTGATTTAATTAAAAGAAAATGTTTTTATTATGTTCCTAAAGTTTTGAAATTGAGCCCTTCGTATTGATCTTTTAAAATTTTAAATAATGAAGATTTTTTATAAATAAATATAAAAACATTCACACTTTTTTCTCATTCACACTCACACTCACACACACATTCACACAGTCTTTTCGGCAACTTAGGCCATTTAAGACTTTGACGATAACCGTTGTAGAGAATATATCTATTGTGGGGTCAGGCATTTCTATTTAAGCCATCTGGTATCCAAATGGCTTAAATAAAATCATCGGACTGCCTGGGTCCGAACCCGCGACGTTTGGTATAGGAGGGAGGCGCGCTACCTACTACGCCAAACCCGGGGGCATAATGAAGATTTAATCAAACCTTTCTAAATATGTAACTCCATTTTTAATGAAATTGACATCAATATCAAGTTACCGGTATTTATTTACAAACCGGAGCAAAGTTTCGGTTACTGTAATAATAATATTTTGTCCAAATAAGTGTGATGTTAATTATGTTCTTTCTTCAAAGGAATAAGTAACTTTATCACAAATGTGTTTATTAAAGCTTTTGTTGTTTGAATTATTATTATTAGGAGAATTTTTAATTATAGACCACATTTTTGTATTAAATATTTATTAAAAATATATAAATCAAGTGAACTGAGTCGGAGCAAGTGCACAGTACTTGATAACGGCTGCAGAATAAGCAGTCGAAACGTTGTACAGTATTTATATATTTTTAACAAATAATTAATACAAAAATGTGGTCTATAATTAAAAATTCTCCTAATAAGAATAAGTGTTGAAAATTGAAAAATAAACCAGAATTTTAATTTAAGAAGTCATATATTTTTTTTTTTAAAGATAATTACACCTAAAAAAATATTAATTTGGAGTTTTTCTCTTTCTCTCTTGGCATAACAATTTTTTCTTTTTTTTTTCTTCAAAGGAAGAAAAATGCCATTTTCTTTTGTAATTCATAATAACAATTTTCTTTCTTTTTCTTTTGTTTTTATTTAATCCCATTAAGCATTGTATAACAAGAGTTTTCATATTTTAATGTATTTACCAACAACATTGCTTCTGTCCTAAATAATCATATATTTGATGAATTAAGATAAATGATATCGAGTCGTTCAATAAAATTAATGTAATATTTGTTTTAGGAGTCTACAAATATTTAAACACATCTTAGAATATCATGCGGCTATTCTATGAGATAATAAAATAGAAGATATATTCATATATATAAAAGTAAATAGAATTGTTTAAATATATAAACTACTAGCCGCGCCGCCCGCCTTCGGCACATTTCCTATGGGAGAAATCGTAACTTTAAGAATTAATAACTCGAAAAGTTATAGGAATTTCGGGACCCGAGTATTTTTCCGGGACTCTCCATAACGTCCTCTATAAGACTGCAAAATTTCGTTTCAAAATTCGAACGGGAAGTTGGTCAAACAGAGCGTGACAGACGGTCAGACAGATGGACGGACGGACAGACAGACAGACAGACAGACGAACACTCCGCAATTATTATATATAGATATTTATAATCAACAAGACATGTGAGTGTTTTTTATTGGTGAGGCCAAACATCCCATGGCCCCCGGGCAGGGCCGGAACTAGGAGATCTTTTAGGGGGGCAAAATTTAATCTGCCGCTCCCTCCTTAAAATTTTCTATACAAAATTCATATCATTTTACCTTTTTTTTAGTAAATTTTTCTTTAATTGCCGCCCCCTGATATCTGCCGCCCGGGCACACGCACCCACTGCCCCCCCCCTAGATCCGGCCCTGCCCCCGGGAATCGAACCCAGGATCTCCGCCTTTCCGGGGCATAGGCGTGCTATCCATTGCACCAGGCCACCGACTATATTTATAATGAAATTTAAAAAATTAAATAAAAACATTAAAAATACATGCTTTTACTTTCTCCTAATGTAGTAGGCCTATAATTATTTCTATATATTTCTTTTATATATTAATATATAGATATTTCTAGACAAATATGTTTGAGAGATTCCTTATCACACCGACAAAGGCCACTTAACGATATTAGATTCATTTGAAAACTTTTTAAAGACCAGAAGTGAACTTGTTTAGAGAAGCAAAGATTTGTCGAATAATTTTTAAAAGATTAAATTAATAATTCCTTAGCTTCATTAAATTAAATATTATTAAGAGGCCTAAAATCAAAATTAAAAAAAAAAAAAACAAAATTCAATTTAAAAAATTTGGAATAAATGATATTGATAAAATTTTTGTAGAACTCAGCGGCTCTGAAGGATCTCTCCACAAACACGCCCCTTAACCCTTAACAATTCTTTGTTTCTTCGGTCTCATTGATAATCTTAAACATTATTATTTCTCGATATCAAATATTGGAAAAGTAAAAAGGAAGCATTCGCTTTCAAATCACTTACTACAATAGCATGAATGATGATTTCGTTAAATTGGGTCCTAGAAGATGTAATTAATACCCTTCAAGAGTTTTCTCTTGGCCCCATCATATATCATTTTTTGTAGGTTACTGTAAATCACAAGTTGACATTTCACATCGCTTTTGTGAAATTTGACTCTCTCACATCAATCCATGTTTTGTTAACAAATCATTTTAAAAGCACTTACTTTCAATTTATATAGATATGAGTAGATTTAAATAAAAATCTATTAAATTGAAAAATTTTCAGTATTAAATTATTTTATATTATATAGAGATTATATAGAGATTAAATTATATTTAGAGAGAATAAATATTTTTAATTTGAACTTAGATTTTTCTCCGATTTTTGTAAAAAAACAAAACAATGTTTATATACATATCATATATCTCATTTTCTAATTACTAATATAAATATATGATAAATTAGCGATATTAGAGAATAATATTGAAAACTTTGTGAAGAACAAACAAACTCAATTAAATGCATGGAGAGAGATAATTAGAGTAAATATTTATTTCTACTCTCCTTAGTAGAAAATAAAACAGAAAGTTAAGAAAATTATGAGCAAAATAAATATAGATAGAAAAAAAAGGTAAGTCGGCACCCCACTGAAAAATTGAATGCCACCCTCATTTTTTTTAATAGAACCAACCAAGTATATAAGGTAAAATAAATCATACAAAAAAGTCAAGATATTAACAATAAAAAAGTCAGTTTCACGAGGGTACCCTCGTGAAACTCACATAAATACAATCTTTGTTCAAAATATTTCACTTGAAACCCACACCGCAATCCTTAAATTTAATAATGTCAGTGGATTAATAATTGTATCAATTTATATAAGTAGAGGGCCTGGTAACGGAGAAGAGCAACAGTCACAGCAATCGTTGAGGTTAATTGATGCCAAACTCGGCGAAACCTCGAATTGGTGACCCCGAGCAATTAGCGTGTGGAACGTCCCCTGGTAGCCACCCGTACCTAAAGCTATGTAATGCAAAAACCCCTAAATGGCCTCAGTAGTAGAAAAGGATAAAATTAAATAAAATAAACATTAGCCCGGTCTAAAATAATAGGCTAATTTTTAAAAAGCCCTCATGCTTGGTGTAGTTGGCAGAAAATTATTAGCCCGGTCGAAATATTATCGAAATAAAATGTGGGAGTGGGTCATCAAAGTTGGTGTTTTAATCTCTGAATATTCGTTATATGTCTCGTCCAGAAATAATATCCAATTGATATAATAATTTAATTTAGTTTTTCTTCTGAAAAAATCTGGTGTGACTGGCGCACAGCACACAACTTTCTCTTACCTTCGGTAATTGAAAGTTGTGTTCTGTGCTTGTCACACCAGATTTTTTGTGTCGACATATATTTAGTTTCCGACAGTACGGAACATTTGAATTCAGATGTAAAATTTATAAGTATGGGAAAATATTTATATTTTGTTACCATGGCAACCATTTCTACTATCTTTCCTATGAAACACAAGAGTAAAGTGGTCTTCAGAAGATTTCAATCGCAAAATGAGAATATACATTTTAAAGAGCATCTAAAAAATAATTGATTTTTGAATTTTAAAAAAAATCGTTGGAGCAAATTTTGAGAAAATCGAAAAAAACTGAAAAATTACATCAGTAAAGTACTAGTAATCTTTGGCCGATTTTGATTAAAAGCTTATTTTTCCGGTCCCGGGGGTGTTTAACTTAAATATAGAATTTCAACCTCGTAGCTCAATTCCTTCATGCTTAAAATTGAACACCCACCCACCCACCCACA
>JAKCPI010029664.1:0-12692 GCA_023213315.1 Euborellia annulipes | reverse complement strand
TCGTAGTTCATCAAAAATATAAGGACCAATTCGAAGTGTCCGTATACTGACAGAAAAATTTCCTTAAATTATATTAGCTATAATTAGTTTAAATAATATGGAGAACAAAAAATCGGATAAAAATTAAATATAAGACACACTTGAAATTCAAAGGGAAGATGAAGAAAAAAAGATTTTTCATGGCTATTGTATAATACAATTCGTACCATGCAAAATGATGCCTTCATAAATTGAAACTCAAGGTATTAATAAATCGAATGATTTTTTTTTGTTAAATCAACCAATTGCAAAATCTCTGAAAACAATGTTCTATTGGATTTTTTTAAATTAGACTAATGAATTAACATTGTCAAGAACTATACTAGTTCGGATTACAATCAATAGTGATTTTTAAATTTAATGAAATACTTTCGAAACGTGATCTGCTCGCATATCAAAGGGTTTACGTGCCATGCATCCATTTTATTTCAATTTCGAATAAAAAAAGCAGAAGCGTTTTTCATGATATAGAAAACGAGCCTGTCATCAAATCGAACAAAAGTCTAATTCATTTTAGTTGAAGGTAGCCTTTTGTTGAATTTATTTGTTAGGTTTCTTTAAATTGAAGAATCCAGCTAACTTATACGAGTTGCTTCATTCTTTAAAAAAGAGGAACAAAGTTGAATTTGTTTAAGTTTATGAATTCTCAAAAGTATCTTCAATTAAGAAGTTTTATTTTATTTTATTTTTTTTTTTAAACACTCACACGTTTTTTCTCATTCACACTCACACATACATTCATACAGTATTTTCGGCAACACAGGCCATATAAGACTTTTACGATATCCGTTATAAAGATTAATATACATAGTTCCGGGGCGACCGAGCCGAAACTCGGGTCTTTTTTTTATAAAATTGTAAAAAACTAAAAAAAGTATATCAGTAAAGTACGAACACTCGAGGGGCGCGAATTTGATTTGTATAGAAAGAAATAGGAAAATACTTAAAATTTGAAAGAAATTATAACTAGACAATTTGCTCCTCAATGGAAACATCAATAAAAAGACCAAAATAAGAAATAACAGTCCAGGGAGAGTTTTGAGTGGAATAGCAACATTACCGAGTGGATACTTCAGAGGGAGACAGTGCCTCATAAGAAAAACTTTTTTAATCATGAGATATAAGAAAGTTGCCCAGGAAATGCGTACAAAGCATGGAGACAATTAAAAATTAGCTATTTTCAATAAATAAATAAACAATTAATAATTAGTATTTTAATAATATAATTTAAATAATAGGTATTTTTCTACTAATTGGCCTTGTTGATATTATTATAAATTAAATACATTGTAAGTAATTATTGGCCCTCGGGTTAAGCGTAGAGGTTAGCGTGCTAACCTCGTATACCAAAAGTCGCGGGTTCGGACCCTAGGCAGTCCGATGATTTTATTTAAGCCAATTGGATACCAAATGGCTTAAATAAGAATGACTGGACCCCAAATAAATATATATTATTAAATAACGGTTATCGTAAGTCTTAAATGGCCTAAGTTGCCGAAAAGACTGTGTGAATGTGTGTGTGAATGAGAAAAAGTGGGAGTGTTTAAAAAAAAAAAAAAGTAATTATTGATATAAAAAATTAAATTTACAAAATTGGGCATTAATTAAAATTTAATATTCGTGGAGAGTTAAATCTGTTGGTCCAGGGTAAAGAGAGGGTTTGACCAGGAAGCAAGCCCACTAGACTTTGAACATTATAAAACCTTTTAAAAACGAAAATTGTAAAAAACTAAAAAAAGTACACCAGTAAAGTACTAGTACTCGAGGTTTCCCGAAGACGAGACTTAATTTGTTTTCTATCCCGGAACTAGGAACGATTTAAAACTTAAAAAAAAGGTTAAAGGGAATTTCAAGAAAATTAGAAAAAACCTAAAAAAGTACACCAGACTGTAAAAAAAAATTTAATTTTAGTATGTTTTAGTATAGTAAATTTACAAATTTTCCTTGTAAATTATAACTACCATACATTTGTATACTAAATTTACAAATCTATGCATTCAAAAAATTTTTACAACCAAAAAACATTTTAAAATTACAATTCTCTCAAAATTAGAGTAAATATTGTAATTTTACCATACGATTTCTAATTTTACAATACAACGGCATTGTAATTTTAGAACACGGTTTGTAATTTTAGAAAAGGGTTTGTAATTTTACAAAAAGATTTCTAATTTTACAATACAAGGGTATTGTAATTTTCCTTTTAAGGCCGGATTCACACACAAGTGGCGTTTGCCACTGGCGTGGAGATGGCGTGGCGCTGGACGTGGCGTGGTGTGGATAAGATGTGGCGCGTGCATACACACACAAATGGTTCAGTCCAGTCCAGTCACTTTATCTGAGCAAATATTTCCAACACCGTTCTCCAATTCCAAATCAAAATAGATATTCTGGATATGCATTTAAATATTAAATCTAAATAAAAAATATTTATTTTATAATTTGTGTAGTTATTTATGTTTATTTAACCATATTTAATTTATTTTAATATTTAATTTTTTACAAAGTAATGAAATATAGATATAATATAGCAAATTTGGATATTAAAATCCATATCGCATCAATAATTTAAGGGCAAAGGTTGCGAAACAAATGGATTGCTAGTGGCGAACGCCACTTATGGTCGCCATAGATGGCGTCGGAATGGTGTGGTTTCGGCGCCATTCGCCACGCCTCCGCCACGCCATGTCAGTGTATATTGGGCTATAGGTTAACATAGAAGTGGCAGAAGCCAGATCCACGCCATCGCCACGCCACGCCATACGCCACTTGTGTGTGAATCCGGCCTAAGGCTGTCTGAGACGATCAACATGGCCGACTTTGTTTCGACTGCTTTTTAGCTTTCTTAATAAAGACATTTTTGGCACTATAAGGATTTATTTAAGCTATAATAATACAAAAAATAATAATATTATGATAACTTTAAGTTTATTTTTTATTTTATTATTTAGTAAAAATAGTTTACAATGAGGTCATACTTGAATGCCAAATAGCAGAGATAGATCATTAGTTAACATTCGATGGTCAAATGGACTAGGCAGCAGGGAGTGTAATGGAGAGGTTGGAGAGCCTTCGAACGATCATCTCTGAGAGCATGTCTGGGACAATATCGTTCGGCGGAGTCTGGATATCTACATTACATTAGTAACAAAAAAATATACGATTTAGCAAACATAAATAGGATAGATTGCTTCATAATCAGTCTAATTAGAGATTATTATCTAAATGCATCGCAAAACACAAGAAACAATCTGATATTTGGAGCAATATATCCTAACGAATTATACTTTGAAAGATGTCTAAATTCCGGGTTTATCCCTCCAGAATCATTTTTATTCTTAGACAATAGGGGCTACATCCAAGACAACGAAGGCATACCAATTATATACCACCTTACACGACACAAAAAAGACAAAAGAATTATTTATGAACCACACCTGAAGGGTACTGACCCGGACCGCAGGTGGAGGTACAATAGAGACATACCCTACAAAGACTACGCAAAGACTACAAGGAGGTAGTAACAAAGAGAAAAAAATACTTTTGGATTGATGAATAAATTGTCGAATTATAAAAAAAAAATAAATAAAAAAGAAAAATCAAATTGTAACATAAGATATAATTTACTTGTACTGACTAGAAATTAATTAATTTTATAGTTTATAAATTAAGCAAAAGTGAACAGAGAACTATATTATAGTCTATAGAAAAAAAAAAGGAGGTGTCTACCATGCAAACAATAGTGATTAAAGTGATAGGACACAGTCTCTTAATTCAATTTAGTTATAAGTTTTAGTGTGTAAGTTTAGGTTAAATTTTGTTAAGTTTAGTCATAAGTTGGAAAAGATAGAGCTAGGTTTTGAGTAGCCTTTCCTAGCTGAAAGTAAAAAAGCATCATAAATATAATAAAATATACCTATATATAATAAGAAAAAAGAAATATAGATATACTATATGTAATTTTTTATTTTTAAAAAATAAAAACTCTGAGAACCCAAAATGGGGCAAGAGTGTAGTTCGTAAGAAAAAAAAACAAACAATTGTTTATGTTGTATAAAAAAAAAAAAGAAAACATGTATATACTAATTGGCTCAATAAACATCATTATAAAAAAAAAAAAAAGACTAGGCAGCAGGCTTCTACAAAAAGGTCAGTGTTCAAATCCTGGAGGGATTTTTCATTAAATAAAAATATTTACTTCACCCCATTCAGGTAGAGACGTCCCCTAAAGGTCAATAACCTATGGGTCCAGTCGTAATTTTTTTTTTTTTCTTTTCTCTAAATATTAGTAAAATTACAAACATTTGGATTGTACAATTTCTAAATATTTGTAAAATTACCAAATTTGGACTCGAAATTGCTAAATATTGGTAAAATTACCAGACATTTGGACTCGAAAATTGCTAAATATTAGTAAAATTAGGCTACCACACATTTGTAAACGATTTTTGCAAAGAGTTTTGTAAAAATATAATTCAACTGTATAGTAAATTTAGTATCTATTGGTCTTGAAATTTGCTTACAACAAAAAAATTGTAAAATCATCAAAATTTTTTTTACAGTGCAGTACTAGTACTCGAGAGGCCAAATTTTATTTGTATAGAAGAAATGAGAAGATATTTAAAATTTGAAAGAAAACATATAGGTAAGAGAAAGTAATATCTAATGAAAACAGAATCCTTTAAAAATCGTAAATAAAATATTTTCCTACAAGAGGCTACTTATTTCATTTTTCAAGTATGTGTAACAATTGTGGATATCATCTTTATTCTCAAAAGATTAGGGATCTGAGAATCTTGAGAAATGTCGATATTAAAAAAAGCCCCTTTTCAATATAAAAAAATACAAATAAGATTTCCTTGTAGAGCTAAAAAAGTAAATAAAGGGACAGATTGGAAGTGAAAGAAAATTCACAAGATGTCATATGAGAGGGAAAAGAACAAAGATCAGCTTGAATTGATATCGGAGTTTTGTGGATTAAAAAATATCTCAAGTTAAAGAAATTAAAATTGAAATATTATGTCCAATAATGAATTATTCCTTAATAATTGATACTTTATGAGAATATCTGTAAGAAATTAAAAAAAATCATTTTAGAAAAGCAACGTTATTTGGTAACCGGCCGACATGCTAGAAACATTTGAGAATCAATATAATGATCCTTTTTTTGCAAGAAAGAATTCCAGTATATATTTAAGAACAGCTTGTTTTTTTTATAAATTAAATTACAAAACAATTCTTCAAAAGAAAATAAAATCACAAATTAACAACATGTTTAGAAAGAAAAAAAACACTAACTTTTATTGGTTAATTTTCTAAAGTGAACACAATATTAGTTAAAAAAAAAAAATAAAAAAAATAAAATAAGAGAAAGTAAAAGGGTTGATATGTTATCTTTCTTTTAGATTTTTTTCGCTATCTAATTCCATTTCATTTGATCGTAAACGTTCTATTTCTGTTTAAGTTTACACGAGGTGTTTTTGTGCACTCAAATACACACCACCTACCGAGGACAATTATTTTCTTTCCTTTGCCTATTCACTACAAGTATTAGGCCCGGCGCACATTGAACGCAGCAGAGGCGCAGCCGAGGTGGAGTGGAGGCGCAGCATAGGAATAGGCCTCTGTCAGGTCAGCGCACATTGAACGCAGTACTGCGTTGCCTCTGTTGCAAACATGTCATTTGAAATGAAGGAAAAAAATCTTAAATATTTATGAATTTTGTTTTAAAATTGTATTTTATTTCAAGAAAAAAAAAAAAAAATTTTAATATATTGAAATTCAATCATTGCATTTGAGAATTAAACATATTAAAATGAAATTCAATCACAAAATATTTAGTTTTCGTGTTAAATTTAAATTATTAGCATAATTATTATATATATATATCATATATTATTAGCACAATTCATGTTGAGGAGGCCAATCGAGAAGATTCAGAAGGATTCAATTTTATTTTATTTGTTTTTGTTTTATAATTCTTATATTATCTAAAAAAAAAAAGTTTCTCCACTTTAAGTTTCTTGGAGGGGAGAAAAAAATTTTGCCCCCCCCCCCCCCAAGCAGATATCCTGGCTACACTACTGTGTTCTATTATACAGTTTCAAACTCGCCCTTCCTCCCCCCTATCCAAAGATGTCTAAAAAAAAATTTAATTATGTTAAACTAATAAAAGTTTTCTCACCATACGTAAAATTTAGCTCTGAAGCAATCTTATCCCACAGATCATCCTTCAATTTTGTCCGCATGTAATCCGGGTGGGTTGTATCGTACAACACGGGATGATCTTGGACTAATTGGATTAGTTGTTCCATACTATTAACTTATAAAAAGCTAATAAATCAAATAAAAAATAAATAAAAGTTAAAGTTAAAAAAGCTCGCAGAGGCGACAGAGGACGTAGGAAACTGTGTTGCTACCACAACCAGACAGAGGCTCTGCAGAGTTATTCCTATGCTACGCCTGCCCTCTGTCCAATGTGCGCTACCCTATTGAAACGCGTGTATTACAAAAGACCTCTGCCTCGGCTCTGCCTCCCGGCTGCGCCTCTGCTGCGTTCAATGTGCGCCGGGCCTTACCATGGTCAATGCTCTGCCGAATTAAAATCAATTATCCCACCCAATGCAACATATTCACGGAACACAAGAGAGGCATCTTCCCAGCATCCCTATGCTGTTCAGAACACGACTAACAGAACAAAACAATTTCATTCTTCCTTTGTCCCCATGACCTCCCGTGATTGGAACAAGCTCCCTGCGTCTATCTTCCCCAAAACCTACAATCTTCAGACTTTCAAGTCTAACAAGGCATCTTCTCAGTTCCCGCAGTTGAGTTTCCCCTTTATGCTTCTCCTTTGTTTTTATTTTCTTCCTGGCTGCATGTGACTATTGGTCATTATAGAGTCTTCGGACCTTATGCACCCATTCCAAAAAAAAAAAAAAAAAAAAAAAAAAAAAAAATCACTACAATACAAATCACTACAAATCACAATAATGGTGATTTTAGTTTAAATATTTTTATTTAATAAAAAATTTCAGTTATTGCTAGATTGGAATATGAAGAAAGCTGGTCTGCTAGATCCTACTCCAAGAGATTCAGGGAAGAAAAACTTTATACGTCTACTTTTGTCTAGGTGTTCTTTTCACTCTTAATAGTTTCGGTTTGGAAAATTTGGTATTTTTTAGATAGCCTATAAATCATAATTCAACCAGTCTGCAAAGCCCGCCTTCGGCCTGGCTAGAGAGCGCCTTCGACGAGCAATAGCATCAAATTTATTATTGCACTCTGTTTGAAAATTTTGCGATTGTTCGCCGAGGGCGTTCTAACATACATCGGAAATGAATAGCTAGCGCTTTATATGGACCCTGCTATGCAATGATGTGTCAAAGACCAAACATCGAGTTTTGAGAAAATCAACATTAAAGTTTTTCTGATTTAAATTGTTTTGATTAGATTATATATCATTTTTTTGTCAATTGTGCAAGTAAATACTGTAATTATGGCAGGTATTCATAAATTATCTCTGAAAATACGACTAATTTAGAGAAAAACAATAAAATATAAAAAATTATTTTTGCAAAATTCTCTAAGTCCAATATTATATTTGTAAAAAATGCTTCAAAGTCTCTTGACTGCAAATTAATCTATGTTAGGTTATAATTCAAAAATTAAAACGAAGATATTATTAAAGTTCTTTTATGGTTATATTTAATACTAATAGCTTAGAAACTTTTTATCAAAATTACATTAATAAATTTTAAATAGTATTAACGTTTTAAAATTAAATACAAAGTGATAAAAAAAATTTTCTCATCAATTAATTCCTGAATGGAAGTGAACATGGCAACAGCAAATCAAAGTTATAATGAAATTGACTTAATATTATTTATTTTGTTGTCTTTTCGAAATCCCACTGATCCTCATCTTCATTATCAGGAATAATATCAAAAAATTAAATTTTGACATCTACGAATTCATTTCTCATTTTTCAAAAAAAAAAAGGATTTTATATAGTACTAGACGCAAAGCCCCGCCTTCGGCGGGGCTTTCCGCTAGCCAGGGGGCTGCGCCCCTGGACCCCCTTGCTCGCCTTCCCTTTTCATTTTTATATATAGAGTTTATTTTAACGGTTAATTATTCATGAACTTAAGATTTTTTGTGAATCATATTCTTTCCGGGACTCTCCCGGTACACAAACAAAAAATTTACGCCGATATTTTAGAATTCAAAATGTAAATAAATAAAAAAAATCGTAAACATGGGTAAATATTTATATTTTGTTACCATGGCAACTATTTCTCCTAATTTTTATTTTTTTCTTATTTTAACGGTTAATTACTCATTAACTTATTGTTATTTGTGAAACAAAACCTGTCCGGGATTCTCACAAACATACACAAAAAATTTCATCAAAATCGGTTCAGTCGTTTAGGAGGAGTTCAGTTACATACACACGTACAGAAGAATTATATATATAAAAAGAAGAAGAAGATGGTGATGGGTAGGCAGCCAGGATTAGAAATAAAACACGAAATTTTATCTCATTCTACTCGTACAGACAGAAATAAAACACGAAATTTTATCTCATTCTACTCGTACAGACAGAGATAAAATTTCGTGTTTTATTTCTAATCCTGGCTGCCTACCCATCACCAATACTATACACAGTCTCCAGCTAAAGAAAATATTATCTTCAAAAGGATTTTGGTTTATTTAAGGTAAACAATAATTGTAAAAATAATTTTATGCTTTTACATTAAATATAAATTTTTTAGGACATATTTCCTAAAAAATACTATTAATTAAAGCATTTGAAACAATATTCCGTGCTTAACTCAATTTTGAATTTTTTAGTCTTTGACACACCATTGCATAACAGGGTCCATATATGGTAATGATAATATTTTTTGAATTAATAAATAAGAATTTATATATAATATTTAAGATATTATATATATCGCGTATATGAGCCGCGAAATTTATACAATTAAATATTTATTAATTCATATATCCGAAAAAATAAGGGGTGTGCCGCCGGGAGTCGAACCACGGATCCTCCGATTGGTACTCAGAGGATCCGTGGTTCGACTCCCGGCGGCACACCCTTATTTTTTCGAATTAATAAATATTTAATTTTTTGAATTTTTCAATACAGGAAATAGAGGGGGGCTTTTGATGATCACTTGAATGAATGATTGAGTGATGGATGGTATTATTCAATATATGAATGAGTTGATAGACTCTCAACATTTATAATCAAAGCTCTGTGTCAGCACTATTTTCTTAAATTAAAAATTAATCTAGGAGTGACTTAATTAAAAGAAAATGTTTTTATTATATTCCTAAAGTTTTGAAATTGAGCCCTTCGTATTGATCTTTTAAAATTTTAAATAATGAAGATTTAATCAAACCTTTCTAAATATGTAACTCTATTTTTAATGAAATTGACATCAATATCAAGTTACCGGTATTTATTTACAAATCGGAGCAAAGTTTCGGTTACTGGAATAATAATAATATTTCGTCCAAATAAGTGTGATGTTAATTATGTTAATTATGTTCTTTCTTCAAAGGAATAAGTAACTTTATCACAAATGTGTTTATTAAAGCTTTTGTTGTTTGAATTAATATTATTATTAGGAGAATTTTTAATTATAGACCACATTTTTGTATTAATTATTTATTAAAAATATATAAATCAAGTGAACTGAGTCGGAGCAAGTGCACAGTACTTGATAACGGCTGCAGAATAAGCAGTCGAAACGTTGTACAGTATTTATATATTTTTAACAAATAATTAATACAAAAATGTGGTCTATAATTAAAGATTCTCCTAATAAGAATAAGTAAGTGTTGAAAATTGAAAAATAAACCAGAATTTTAATTTAAGAAGTCATATATTTTTTTTTAAAGATAATTACACCTAAAAAAATATTAATTTGGAGTTTTTCTCTTTCTCTCTTGGCATAATAATTTTTCTTTTTTTTTTCTTCAAAGGAAGAAAAATGCCATTTTCTTTCTTTTTCTTTTGTTTTTATTTAATCCCATTAAGCATTGTATAACAAGAGTTTTCATATTTTAATGTATTTACCAACAACATTGCTTCTGTCCTAAATAATCATATATTTGATGAATTAAGATAAATGATATCGAGTCTCAATAAAATTAATGTAATATTTGTTTTAGGAGTCTACAAATATTTAAACACATCTTAGAATATCATGCGGCTATTCTATGAGATAATAAAATAGAAGATAGCCTATATCTCTATATATATATAATTCATATATATAAAAGTAAATAGAATTGTTTAAATATATAAACTATATTTATAATGAAATTTGAAAAATTAAATAAAAACATTAAAAATACACGCTTTTACTTTCTCCTAATGTAGTAGGCCTATAATTATTTCTATATATTTCTTTTATATATTAATATATAGATATTTCTAGACAAATATGTTTGAGAGATTCCTTATCACACCGACAAAGGCCACTTAACGATATTAGATTCATTTGAAAACTTTTTAAAGACCAGAAGTGAACTTGGTTAGAGAAGCAAAGATTTGTCGAATAATTTTTAAAAGATTAAATTAATAATTCCTTAGCTTCATTAAATTAAATATTATTGAGGCTTAAAATCAAAATTAAAAAAAAAAAAAAAAAAATATTCAATTAAAAAAATTTGGCATAAATGATATTGATAAAATTTTTTTATAACTCAGCGGCTCTGAAGGATCTCTCCACAAACACGCCCCTTAACCCTTAACAATTCTTTGTTTCTTCGGTCTCATTGATAATCTTGAACATTATTATTTCTCGATATCAAATATTGGAAAAGTAAAAAGGAAGCATTCGCTTTCAAATCACTTACTACAATAGCATGAATGATGATTTCGTTAAATTGGGTCCTAGAAGATGTAATTAATACCCTTCAAGAGTTTTCTCTTGGCCCCATCATATATCATTTTTTGTAGGTTACTGTAAATCACAAGTTGACATTTCACATCGTTTTTGTGAAATTTGACTCTCTCACATCAATCCATGTTTTGTTAACAAATCATTTTAAAAGCACTTACTTTCAATTTATATAGATATGAGTAGATTTAAATAAAAATCTATTAAATTGAAAAATTTTCAGTATTAAATTATTTTATATTATATAGAGATTAAATTATATTTAGAGAGAAGAAATATTTTTAATTTGAACTTCGATTTTTCTCAGATTTTTGTAAAAAAACAAAACAATGTTTATATACATATCATATATCTCATTTTCTAATTACTAATTTAAATATAAGATAAATTAGCGATATTAGAGAATAATATTGAAAACTTTGTGAAGAACAAACAAACTCAATTAAATGCATGGAGAGAGATAATTAGAGTAAATATTTATTTCTACTCTCCTTAGTAGAAAATAAAACAGAAAGTTAAGAAAATTATGAGCAAAAATACAAATAATTATAGATATTAAAAAAAAAAGTAAGTCGGCACTCCACTGAAAAATTGAATGCCACCCTCATTTTTTTTAATAGAACCAACCAAGTATATAAGGTAAAATAAATCATACAAAAAAGTCAAGATGTTAACAATAAAAAAGTCAGTTTCACGAGGGTACCCTCGTGAAACTCACATAAATACAACCTTTGTTCAAAATATTTCACTTGAAACCCACACCGCAATCCTTAAATTTAATAATGTCAGTGGATTAATAATTGTATCAATTTATATAAGTAGAGGGCCTGGTAACGGAGAAGAGCAACAGTCACCGCAATCGTTGAGGTTAATTGATGCCAAACTCGGCGAAACCTCGAATTGGTGACCGCGAGCAATTAGCGTGTGGAACGTCCCCCGGTAGCCACCCGTACCTAAAGCTATATAATGCAAAAACCCCTAAATGGCCTCAGTAGTAGAAAAGGATAAAATTAAATAAAAAAAACATTAGCCCGGTCTAAAATAATAGGCTAATTTTTAAAAAGCCCTCGTGCTTGGTGTAGTTGGTAGCGTGCTTGCCTTCTATACCAAAGGTAGCGGGTTCGGATCCCAGCCAGTCAGATGATTTTATTTAAGCCATTTGGATGCCAAATGACTTTTAATAATGATGCTTGGGCCCCAAACATAGGCGCCGGAACTGGGGGGGCAGGGTACATTGCCCCCCTGGAATCCTATAGGGGGGGGGGCAGAGGGGGGGCAAAATTTCTTCTTTATTTCATTTATTTTTAAAAATGATATATTTTTACTTTTGAAAAATAAAATCTTCTAAATTAAAAAAAATTAAAAGAGTAAGAAATTCATTTTTTTCCAAATTTTTCCCAAAAATTTTTGATAAAATCACTAGAAATTTTTTAAAATTTTAATTTTATTAAAATTGTGATTTTATTTAAAATTTTTAGTTTTATAGTAGATTTATTTTTGTTTTTTTATACTATTTGAACATATTAAGAATATTTGCAATTTTCTAAAAAATTTTTTTGCCCCCCTGATTCAAAATTCGTTCCGGCGCCCCTGGCCCCAAATATAATATATATATTATAAAAATACTAAAATCGTTAAGTCTTATAATATAAGACTATATTATAGCCTGAGAATCTACTTTCACATCATTTTGTTTCGTAAATATTAATATTTCGACCGGCATAAAGCTTAATC
>JAKCPI010029663.1:0-15350 GCA_023213315.1 Euborellia annulipes | reverse complement strand
AAATACAATTTTAAATTATATACATTTCATCACTAATAATGAGGAATTAGAATGGAGAGGAAAAGAATTTATACAATATTTCTAGTCTCTTTTTACTTTCTCTTACCTATATATGTTAATATTAATATATATATATATATATATATATATATATATATATATGAAAGTATTGGATTCATGTCAAAAATTTTATGTCGAGATTTTGACGTTTTGAGGTCCCGTGAATCAAAAAAAGTGGTTTTAGCGACATGGTCTGTCTCTCTCTCTCTCTGTGTGTGTGTGTGTGTGTGTGTGTGGAAAGAGCTAGGAAGTTGAAATTTTATATTTTTGTTAGATACCCCCATGGGACGTGACACGAAGCTTTTGAACTAAATCAGTCAATGAGTAATTAGTATTTGACTGATGCACTTTTTCAGTTTTTTTTTTTTTTTTTTTTTTCGATTTTCTCAAAATTTGCTCTAACGATTTTGATTAAAATTCATAAATCAATTATTTTTTAGATGCTCTTTAAAATGTATATTCTCATTTTGGCATTGATATCTTATGAAGCACACTTTACTCTTCTACTCCATAGGAAAGATATGAGAAATCAGGGGCGGATTAATGCAAGTTTGTCAAGGTGGGGGGCGGTTTTTTTTTTTTTTTTTTTGTTTAAGGACTTTGTCGGCATCTATGGGCATTTAGACCCCTTTCCTATTTATTTAAATTGATTGATAACAAATTCAATTGAAATTAAAGAGCGGAAATCATAATTTCTTTAGATTACTAGATTTTATAACATTTTGAATTTCTTCTCGGGGGGGGGGGGCGATCGCCCCCCGCCTTTAATCCGCCCCTGTGAGAAATGGTTGCCATGGTAACAAAATATAAATATTTTCTCATGTTTATAAATTTTACATCTTTAATTCAAATGTACCGTACTGTCGGAAACTAAATATATATCGACACTAAAAATCTGGTGTGACAAGCACAGAACGCAACTTTTGAGAAATTTGTGTGCTGTGCGACCAGTCACACCAGATTTTTTCTTATCAAAAATATTTTATATATCAATATATTTTTTTTTTTTTAATTCTGCCCCTTTAGCTTACCGCCATTGGGCTAAAAGTATATCAATATAATAAAGCAAGTTTTTAAATTTTTATTTATTCATACTAGTAAATGAAATGTTTTTGTGGAAATAAGGTTATCTAGGTAGAAATGAATATTTATATGCAGACTAGTAAATATATGAACTGGTTTTGTTTTATATTATTTCTTTTATATTTGCCGAAAGTCGTTAAAATATTCTTAATTAAAAATTCAAGGCATTAATACACGGGTCTGTTTATACACATTGAATTTAATTTTGTATATTGGACCGACCTTGGGCTGCAGCATCCGACCCTTACTCTCGCCTCTTTATATATTCAGAGATATTCTTCATAAAACAAAATTTTACATATTTTTGTAAATAATATTCTAAATGGATGATATGTTTTAAGTTTTTATTGGTGAAGTAATACACTTTATACATTACTGTGAATGAAATAACAATTTGTGATAAATATTTATTATTTTGATTGATTTCAACGTGTCTATTAATTTTGGTTTCAATGACAAGGAATAATTTATATCATATCATCATTTCATTTAAAATATTATTTCTAACAATGTTTCAACTAGAACCTACGGTCGAGAGTTTAATTTATTTTTCTATTTTTTATTCATGCTATTTTTTGAAATTTTAATTAAGCTTGGAGCATAGACAAAACTCTTGCTTGGAATTTATTTTCGTTCTCAACCATTCAATTCATTAAATTATATAAGCAATTATTTTAAATAAATATTGGTGGAGTCTAAAACAAGGGCGGATACAAGGGGGGTTAAAGGGGGTAATTACCCCCCTGAGATTTGAAAAAATACTTTTTTTCGAAAAAAAAAAAATGTATTTTTAATGAAAAATTTTAAAAATTAATACTTAAAAATTTGATTTGTATTTATATTCTGGCAAACAAGTACAGAATGCGCCTTTAAATTACCGAAATTAAGAAAAAATTGTGTGTTGTGCGACCAGTCACTCCAGATTACCCCCCCCCCAAGAAACACCTCTGGATCCGCCACTGGTCTAAAATGTTAAAAAAAGACTACATTCATTAATGCCTTCAGAAATTCTTTAAATTTGGGGTCCAGGCATTCTTATTTAAGCCATTTGGATACCAAGCACACTAACTCCTACACCAAGCCCGAGGACTTTAAATTTATTAATAAATTAAAAGAGATCGATTTTTTAATGCACAAGAAATTCTAAACCTTTAATAGATAAATGATTATATCAATAAATAGTCTCAATTTTCACTCAAATACCAAACACCTTTTGGATTGTTAATTGAAAAGGGGAGTCGTTTTTTTCTTCTCTCTCTCTCTCTCTCTCTTTTTTCTCTCCGCAAAACTGCTCAAGTCTTGATCCTGACCCTTAGCCACTCATCACCCTTTAAGCCCTTAATTGTTCCGACGAGAAGCTTTCGCAGGAAATCAGCTTAAAACCGAAATACCGTCAGTCTCTATCAAATAAACTAATTAGCTCCGAATGTCAATTAACCGATCACCATCAACTAATATTATTCAGATCACGTTCTCACATGAAACTTAGCACTATTTAAAATTTACTTTTTTAACTTACCCATTTAACAATTAACACGTGGGCAGCAGTTAAATTTTTTACTACTTCTACTTTTGGAACTTGTACAGGTGCTTATATTTAGCTTACTACTTTTTCTTTATAAATATAAAATATTATAATTGCTTTGAAAAAATAGCATATGAGAAAAGAAGTCTATTTTTTGATTTGCATATGTCTTTATCAATAAATCCAATGACACTGAATTAATTATAGCTAATCACATTATTTTTCTTAGCCTACTATTATATATACTGTATATATAAAGACGTAGAAGATATTGCGATTGAAAAAATTAATTTTCTAAAACAACCCCTTTTAGAATAGAATGAAATGAGTGTCCACAGAAAGGGTCATAAGAGGGAGTTGCCTACCCTTAAAATTTCACCCCAGTAAAATTAAAGTAGTTTCACTAGAAGTCATTAATCAATTTACTAATGATCATTTGGACCTATCAAAATCATACAGTTAATGAAAAATCTAATGAAAGATCTTCTATGAATTTTTTAAAAATTTTCACATAATAAAATATGATTTTCTTTTACTATATTCACATAGTTATTAATGGAGTGGTAACTAATAGAAAATAGCTAGGCTTTGTTTCCAGCCTCCTTGCTGTCGTTTTGATCCTGACCTGGACACTCATCTATCAAATACATATAAACATCATTTTGTTTGTAAATATGTATTTTATAACTCTGAGTATCGAAACGTCAGCGTGAGGCTGAAAAAAAAAAACAACTACTTTCCATTTATCACACTATCAATAATACCCCAAAAACCCCTATCACTCCTTTCTCTATCACTCCTATTTTAATTTTTCAATTAATAATAAAAAAATTTTTCTTTTCCTTTTAGATTTATTAAAAATAACAAACATTAGAAAACTTTTATCGAGATTATGAATAATTTCATTATTTCTTAAGATAAAAATATTTAAAAATACTTCAACATCTTTATTGACCCCTCTCCTTAATACTCCTCATTCTTGATTTCATTGAACAATTAAACCAAAGATCATCCTGTGATATTTCCATTCCTCTTCCAACCAAATTTTAGCCCACAATCGTTTCTATAGATATTTTCTCGAACTCTTCTTTTAACTCATCTCAAAGATGTTCTATAATTCATCCTGTTCACTCCATTGTTTGAATCCGACCTCTTGAAGATACACTTCACGATTTTACACTGTGATTTTCATTATCATCATAAACAACATTTTTCCCGATAAATCCACATACATCACATGATTTTCAAGAACTTCCAGATATCGAATACCGTTATCCTCTCCGATTAATTGGATTCTCCCCCATCAATAAAAACAAGATCTCTTTACTTCTAAGGATATTCCACCCCATACCATTATGAACCACCTCCGAAACTGACCTCCCGGTTATGCAACAAGGCATATCCTCTCCTGGCTCGTAACTCTTTGTCGTTTGTCATTCTGTGAGACATATTCTTGATTCTCCGTGAAAAACTCTGTCCATTGTTCCAGATCCAATCAACGTGTTCCAGACAATCTTATTGCTTTCGATGGTTTAATTTTGAGTGTCAGCTTTATGAGACCTAAGATTTTGTTCATCAACCTACGTCTCACAGTACGTGAACTTACACCACCCCCGCGTCCTTTCTCTTCGAATTTGAATTCATTTAACCATCGATCCCAGTACAGTTAGGTTCTCTATGTGAGTTGTAACACGATTTCTTCCAGACCCGGCACGGATAGATCCAGTCTCATTATATCGTTGCTAAATTCTTTGAACCGATGACATAAATTTAATTTTGTCCACAATACCTGGAAAGTCCCTTTGATTAACACAACTTGTGGGCACCACGGGTGTTATCCATGTTGTTGAATAAAGTGTCTTTATGCTCTTTCTAAATTTCTGATATTCTTTTTTTTTTTTATTTGTTTAGGCTTTTTCATCTGAGTCATTTAGCCCCGTCCCTATTTTTTCAATTGATTGGTATCCAATTCAATTGAGATAAATTCTTCCCTGGACAGCGAACCCTTGACCTTTCACCAGAAGCGATACTCTACCTCGACCATAACTCAAGGGCATGATATTAACTTAAATTGATTTGTTTCAAGATTAAAAATAAAATGAGATTTATTTTTAAAATAATGAAATTATTCATAATCTCGAATAACTAAGTTTTCTTATGTTTGTATTATTTTTCAATAAATCAAAAGTTTTAAAACAAAATGAAACAGTTTTTTTTTATTATTAAATTGCAATAAATTACCTAAAAATGACACCAATTTTAATCCAATCGATGTCTTGACTATGAGAAAGTGGTTGAAAATAGTCGATTTTTTGTCCCGGGTATTATGCGCTCTGCTAGGGTCACCATAATTTCATCCGACTTTTTTTTTTTAGTAAATTTTCCCCGCTTGGACACATTTTCGATTCATATTTGTAAAATCCGGACATTACTCATTGTCAGATCCGGATACGTGTACCCAAATCCGGACGTCTGGTAACTCTAACTATAAACCTTTGGAAATTCTTATTTTTATTTCCTTGATGTATTTATCGAAAGATAAGAAATCTTGATGGCTAACACACTAATGAGTTTTTTGAGCAATTAATCGAAAAATGTTTTTAAAAAAATTATAAATTAGGCTATAAATAATTAATGACAATTTTTGAGTTTTAGAATTTTCAATCAAGTTTTTAAAGTGGAACTTTTATTTGATCGTCTCAAATCTTTTCGTTCCTTTATCAGCATGTCGCGTTACAAATCGTGATGTCAAAGACCGTCATGCTACAAGTTATGACGTCACAAGCCGTGACGACAAAAATAGGAAAGTTGAAATTTAATATATATGACGAATTATAATTGTGAGATTTAATTATTCAATTTTTAAATTGATAAAATATAATTTTTAAAATAATTTTAAATGATTCAAATATTAAATAAATATTTTTCTCAGTTTTTAACATGCGTCTTTTGATTTCCCATTATCATTCTCATTTTCCAATTATTAAGTTAAGATTAAAAACGCGATTTTAATATCCTTAATTGAATAAACCCCCCTTTTTTTTTTCTCTACTTAATTGATATTTTCTGAAAATTTTCAGTTGAACGCCTACGATCTAAAAAAAAGTTTCACTTGCATCGTGGTTTCATAAAACCACACAATGTTATTTTTTTTTTCTTAACAAACAAGTGAAGATACAAAGTAGAACTTCAGTGTAAATAAATATGTCGCTTGTAATGTCGAAAAGTTTATTCAAAATTAAAAAAAAAAAATCAGTCTTTTTATTATCTATCTTTCCGTTCCTGAGACCATAGTCTATAGAGATTTAACATATTTATTATAGGCTTATATTTTAATATTTATTGTACCGATGGCTACGGGTGACCTTCCACATGCTGGGTCTCTAACCCTAGTGTTTATTCAATATCATTTGATGTACGCTTCAGGGATATTAACCTATAGTTTATTATTAACCTATTATAATATATATATATATATATATATATAGGTAATAATAATAATAATTATTATATATAATGAATTCAGAAAAGAGGAAGAGTGACTTCCAATTCTTTTTTTTCTTTCTTCCTAATCTTCTTTGGGAAACATATTTTGTTTTGAAAATCAATGTGCAAAGTACTCTATTCATTTTTATACTGGTAATACATGTATATTAGGATCTGCTTTTTTTAAACCAACCCCAAAAAAAAGTAAAAATTATTTTAATAATACAGCAAGAAATTTTCTTTAACCAAAAAGTATTTCCTCCTCTTTTGATCCTCGTTCAATTCTCTTCTCATCATTAAAAAAAAAATATTTACTCAACTTAAGAATTAATTAAAATTTTCTTCCTTCTGGATTATCATATAGGAAGGGATTAAACAGTTTCTGTCCATTCTGATTAACATCCCTCAAATTAACATATTTACAATAACATCATGATCCAAATTGAGCTATCAATCATATTAGGAAATGGTCACACATACTCACATAATTCAAACAGATGAGGTGAGCTAGGTCAACAAACAAATCCTAGCTTCTCCTGGTGTCTCGAGATATAAAATAAACAAGCATGGATATAAATTAGTTTTTAGAAAAAAAATTTTTTGAACCGATACAAATATCATATACCGTAGAATATTTTAGTGAATTTATCTTAAAAATGATTTATAGTAAATAAAATGTATAAATCGTTTGGTTATTCTTTGTTTCTATAATAAATAATCTGCCATCTCTAATAGCTTTTCACAGATAAGAGGATAATTTGAATTACAATTGGAAAGCAATGTTTTAACATGATTTTTAAATCATATATTTGTGATTTATTTGACTTTTCAAATAAATGCATTCTAAAAAAAAATTATTATTTTTTTTAAAGTGGTTTTAAAATTACTAGGTGGCTGAATTTTTTGTAGAAAATATTTATTCAATAATTACAGGAACAATTCATCATACAGGAAGGGATTAAACAGTTTCTGTCCATTCTAATTAGCATCCCACAAATTAACATATTTACTCGCTCAGGGGCCCACATCTTGTGGGTACGTGGATGGCGACCACGAGCTACCCGAGCTGGGACATGCGGTCCTTCAGTTCTTTTTATGTCTGTCTCTTCCTTCCTCTTTTCAATAGGCGTCAGACCGTGCGACGGGCCGGCTTCCAGGCCCAAAAACGCGTGATAGGGTTGGAGGGTAAAAGTGAGGTCCGCCGACCCCGCAACTCGGGAATAAGGCGAGGGCAGAAGAAGAAGAAGAAATTAACATATTTACAATAATAATAAAGAAGAAATTAAAATTATTCTCTGGGACATAATAATCGAGGCTCTTACTCACCGAAACGTCTGAAAAGACTAATTCAAAATTTTAAAAAAATTTCGAGATCCGGAGTGGAAAATTATGCATACACTTCAGTCTAAAGAAAAGATATTCGAGATTCCCTTAAAAACTTTTTATTTAAATAAATGATCTTAAAATAAAAGGACATTTTATTAAAATTATTCCCTCAGACGTTTCGATGACTAAGAACCTCGATTATTATGTTCCCGGGAATAATTTTAATTCCTTCTTCCTTCTAGCACCACCCTCAAAAAAGTAATAAATTTTAATAAATTTGAGCGAAAAAATTACAGCCATTTTATTTCGAAATAGGCCTAATTTATTTTATCGACTTTAGAAATTTCTCTGCTTTCCAGCGATTAAAATGTTCCAAATAAGTTCAGTTCAGAAAATAGATTAAACAAAGTTAAGCAATTTAGACTCATATAATTTCTATTAATTGAAAAATACATTAATAGCTACAAATTAGCAATTAAATTACAAGAAGAAATGCATATTAATTACTTCATTACTCTCAAACAACTCCAAGAAGGCCTATTTAATTATTCAAAAAATATATTTACCTGTATAGTTAAATAGTTTACGAGATCTATTATTTATATTCATCGATTACCTCATTTTGGACTTGACAAGTCAAACAATTTATATTTGTTGATGGGCTAAACTTCCACTGGCCCCCGGGAATCAAACCACGAATCTCTGCCTATCCGGGGTATCGGTCTCTTTACACTTGGCCACCAATAATTAAACATACCCACATAAATTGTTAAATAACAAAAAAAGTATTTTGGTCTCATAAATTAATTATTTAACTCTTAATTTATTTTTTTGACATTTTTTGGTATTCCAGCAAATGATTTTGAATTTAAAAATTGACAAAATTAATTTTTTCTAAACCGTTCTTTAGGATCATTTCGACTCCGTTTTTAAATAATTGTTAACCATTATACCGCTCAATACGGGAAATACAATAATTCTTAAATTATGGAGTAAAAGCTTAAACACCTCTTTTTTAATGACTTATTAAAAAATTATCGTAATTGATTTTTTTGTTATCAAGCAAATACAAAAAACAATCTGTCCCAATAATCTTTAATTTTTTTTATATTTAAAAATGAATTTATTGTTATTATTAATCAGATATTAATTAAAAAATTTTTAAAATAAGCTTAGATGATTTATTTAAAAAGCAACTGTCAAATTAGTTCAGCATTCTTGCAATAGATGGCAGGCTAGTCTATCTAACAGACGATATAGTATTAGCCTATATCTGGCCTATATTTATATATTTTTATGCTTTTATAAAAGATACATAATATATAATAACATTTATAAAGTATTTATTTTTAAAAGATCAATGAAAATCAACCAAATGCATTAAATATTATTAGCTACCATTCTGACATCTCTTGGCAAATTTTTGAATTACTTGATTTTTGGGCATACTTTTTATGACACACTACGCCATCTTATAGGGAAAAACATGCGTAAACACTTCGCTCCCGATTCCCCTTAAGGGGCAAAATTAAAATAAAAATACTAACTAATTAAATTTTTAAAGTTTATTCGCATGCTAGAATGAATTATTTTAATTATGTGTTCTACTAATAATTTTCAATCCATTTTAAATTACTTCATCCCATTATTATTATTATTATTCAGAATAGAATAAATAACAAATCCATTTTCCATTCTTAATTTATTTACATTTCCTATTGGGTTCATTAATTTAAATGTTTTTCTGTTAAAAAAATTTGTCATTCCCTCGCTGTCTCCTTTTTTTTTATATAAATGGTAAGACAGGGTTATTTAATCAAAGAATTTGGAATGAATTCTCTCGTGAGTCCCTCCTTCGCTCACGTTCTACTAAGCAATGATTAATTTCCGTTTGTGTTCTGAGAGGTGCCGTCCGGTTTGGCTTCGCTCTAAACGGTATATTTAATTAACCGTGACGGTATAAATCAAGGGGGGCACCCCTCTTATGTGGATGCTTAGCATATGAGAAAGGGTATGGGGCCATCAATCAAATCGGTCCTTTGCTAATACCTTCTTCAAAGAGAAAGAGAACTCTTGGTGATTGATTGGAATTCGGCGAATTCACTCGTAGCCATTACATTTATTGAAATTGTTTACTTACCCCCCCCCCCCCCTCCTCGCCGGATCTCATCACTTTGTAAAACTAAAACATCGTATTCATTTTATTCAAATTATTTAACAAGAGCGCTTTTAATGGAATAAAAAAAATCTCGTCCGGATTATGTATATATTTAAATATATTATCCAAATATAAAAAAAAATATATTTTTTATGTATTAATATGTAAAAAGATGAGGAATTTGTTTAAGTTATTAACAAAAAAAAAAAAATTTCCCGCTTATTTTTTAAGTTTCCGCTTTTCACTATGTTCCACAGAAAAGAAGGAAGAAAAGAAGTTGATAAATAAATAATTTTTTATTTGGTTTTATTCTTACCAAATCCTATTGTATCAGAGGGTTGAACCTTCCCAGTAGAGAAAAGAAAGTAGTCCCTATGGTGATTAGTGATGTGATTTTTTAGCTAAATTTAAACTGTTGGCTCTAGTTGAAACAGAATTAGGTAAAATTAATTAAAATTAATCAAAAACACTAGACAAGATGTTTCAATTTATTGACATAAATCAGGTGTGTCAAACTCAATAATCTGGGGTTTTTCATGCAATAGTAAAATACACGCGGACCTCATCATATTTACAAATATGGATGGATATACACGTTTTGAGGTCCCCTGAAGTCAAAAAAGTGGTTTTCGCTACATGGTCTGTTTGTGTGTAACAAAATTCAAACGAAAAGACCTAGAAAGTTTAAATTTTATATTTTAGTTAGATACCTCCCCTGAGATCGTAACACGAAACTTTTGAACAAAATTGGCCAAAAGTACCTACTAGTACTTTACTGATGTACTTTTTCAGTTTTTTTTTTTTTTTTTTTTCTCAAAATTCGCTCCAACGATTTTTTTTAAAATTCATAAATCAATGGGTCGTTTTGATAACTTACCTACCCCAACATTAAAACAGCCTTCCTATGGGAAATACATGGTGTGTGTCCTTCAACATTAAAATAGCTGAAGTAGCTGAGTAGGTAAGTTATCAAAACGACCCATTGTTTTTAAATGCTGTCTATTCTTATTTTGCCATTGAAATCTTATGAAGACTACTTTACCTTTGTACTTCATAGGTAAAGATAAGAGAAATGGTTGCTATGATAACAAAATATAAATATTTTCTATACTTATAAAGTTTACATCTTGAAATTGTAATGTACCTAACTGTCGGGAACTAAATACATGTCGACACAAAAATTCTGGTGTGACAAGCACAGAACAGAACTTTCGATTACCGAAGGAAGAGAAAGTGTGTACTGTGCGACCAGTCACACCAGATTTTTATAATTAATGACAGAATAACATCAATTTTTTAATGAATAAAAGAACATAAATTTTCGTTTTCAATTTACTTGACTATAAATCGCGAAAACTTTCTTTAAATCTATTTTTATTGTTAGGGTGGTTCTTAAATCATTGCTTCTATTCACTCATGAATGAAATATATTTTTTCTTTTTTTAGAGGGGGTGAATGTTCAGAGAAAAAAAACAAAATTTTTATTTGAATATATTTTCTATATCTAATCACTTGGATTCTTTCCCGATGATCGATTTTCACTATTTTTCTGTGACTCACACTATTTAGTGCAATGTCACAAGCAGACAAACAAAAGCTCACCCCATTCCATAAATTCGTTGCTTTTAGCCTTTTGTCAATATTTTTTTTAAACAACCCTCTATTTGATATTGTTCTAATGTATGGGAATTTGAATTTATCTATTGTTAAAGGTTTTATTATTAAATTAGTTTTCCCCTTTTGAATTTTGTCTTTTTTTTATGTATCAAAAGATTTTTTTAGACTTGTATATAAAATAATTTTTAAACAAATACACGAACTTGAACTCTATTTCCTTTTGAATAATTAAAACAATTAGAGTTTTTTTTAGGCCTACGCCTACACAGAGCAGTGATTATTATCTTGTCAAATACATGTCATGCTTTTGATTTTAAGGAAAATTTGCGAAACACCAAAATCAATAAGATAATAAAGTTGACAATAAAAAATTTACAAAAATATTTACATTATTAACAGGTAAAATTAATTAAAACACTAGGTGATATTTTTCATCATAATAGTATTCTAAGTACCGATTAAATATTTATATCAATAAATATATTGAAACATATCACTTTGTGTATTTAATTAATTTTATCTTTTTGATAATTAAATAATTTTTTTTTTAATGAAGATAAAGAGTAAAATATTTCGGTATTTTTTATCGAAAATTAAAAGAAATATTTTATCTAATGAAATTATTTTGATGTTATTATATTTTTAAGGATTTTTTTTTTCAAAATATAGATATTATTCTTATTGAATACTTTTTTTATATACTCCGTTTAATTGGAGTAAATTCTGTTTGATAAATAAATAGGCCTACAGATAATCCTACAGAAAATCACATTTTTCTCATTGATAGATACTGACTGTATACAAACTTTAACATTTGAAACAAATTCAGTTTTTGAAACAAAAACAGTTAAGAACCATAGAGGCCGTCTCCTAATTATTTGCTAGCTAATATAAAAAAAAAAAAAATACTACCCATGCGATAGAAATACTATTGGAGATATTAGAAACAAAAAATATAAATATTTATAACGAACAGGATGCATCCTCGTCAATCAATAAATTCTCTGCTATGAATTGGTGGTTTGATTTATTCTTTTGACAATTCGATACGGGATCCGCCGTACACCAGTGAAATACCTAAAAAAAAAAAAAAACTACACAGAAATTTTAGAATAGTAAATATTTATATACTTATTAAGTATCTAGAAACTGCCATAGAAAATAACGTTTAAAAAGTGTCAAAGATTCGCTTGCTGTCTCATTCAACAAAAATTTATTTCAATTGAATTATTTCTCAATCAATTAAAATAAATGGAGACCAAAATGATTTTAAATCCTGAAAATAAAATTTAAAAAAATATAACAGTATTTCACTTTATTGGTTTTTTACATAAAATGTGTTTAATTAAATTTATTATAATTAATTAGCGATATAGTCAAGTAAATGAGGAATTCGATACCTGTTAAAGACACGAAACAAGCGAGTAACTAAGGAAGCCCTTAAGTTGTCTGGAACATAGGCAAACAACCTGTCAGAGAAGCCAACATCTCTATCAGCCCATTTGAATATTGAAAATTCCATCAGAAACCTTCTTGGAGCTTCCTCTCTCTTCCCTAAATATATATATTGGTCACCAATAAATTACTCACACGCCTCGCTGAATATACAATATAAAAGACATTGCATAGTATAGGAAAAATAAGCGAGAGAGGAGAGTTTGATAAAGTTTAAGATTTCCTTCGAGTAAAATTCCCCGAGATGCTTGCATATTTCTAGACACCTCCCAGGGTCCTTGAATGGAATTTGCTGCCCTTATGTTAGCCCTAAACCCCTTCTATCTTTTACACCAGCGAAGATATTAAAAATTAAAAAAATATCAATATAATTTTGAAACCCCAAAGGGGGTTAGTAAGAAAAAAAAAAACCGACTTTTAAAATCTATAAATTGTTGAACGATGAACAAAAATTTGATCTCCTTATTTTCATTTAATAAAAAAAAAAAAAATAATAAATGGGAAAAAAAAGACGAAGATGGAAAATAAAATATGCCAATATTAAAATAAAGTTATATGAAAAAAAAGACGAATCTTAAGAATCATTAAAAACTTTTTTAATAAATATTATTTAGAATTATAATATTTCCCAGCTCTCTAGATTTTCATCTTTTCTCTTTCCGTCTTAAAAAAATATATATATATATATAAAAAAAAAAAAAAAAACAAATTTAAAATTATAATTTAGACTAATGTTTCTTATCTTATGAGTTTTTGAAAGAGTTATTTCCACAGGTTTGTGTATATATTTAGAGAGAGAAAAAAAAGAGTAAGCTTATATTTAAAAAATAAATAAGTAGATACAAGTGGAGCGAAGAAATTTAAATAATTCAAGAGAGAGAGAGAGAAGTGGAAAATTATTCTTTGATTATTTAATTATCGTGGACCTGCTTTTAAGTACTTGGTCTTATTTATAGACCAAATAAATTAGTTTCTCTCTTCACATTTTATAATTGAAATTTATAATTAGAGGGTTGACCTTTGCGGAAAGAACAGAAAGGGAGAGAGACGAAAGGCATTATTTTACAGTTTATAATCTTTTTCAAAAGAATTTTGAATTTAAAGATTTGCTAATTAAATATTTTATCATAATAACCTTTTTTTTTTTTTATCAAGCTTTTAAATATTTTCTCTCAAAATTATTTTCATAATAAGATTCTGATTATAAATTCTACTTAAGGAGTATTATTGCACTTTTCAAAGTGTGAGAGATGAAAATTTCGGAAAATGTAAAGATTATTAAATAAAACTTTCAACTTGATGGGTGAAAGAAATTATTCAAAGAAATTTAATGATTTGTTTTATACAGTGTATATCATAATCTTCAAGGCACATTTTCAAGTCTGAAACCAAACTTGGCTGAAATTTTTGTGATGTGCCCAGTGTGAGGGAATCCCATCCTTTGGATATGAAAAAAGGGCTTCTTTTATAAACAAAGCATTTTGGATGGGAGAGGGGATATTAAGATTAGTGGGGATAATAGTCCACTCATTATACTTCTCTTATTTTCTGATTCCCCACTATGAATAATTCCTAGCACATGACCTGAGGTTACATCCATAAATATTTCATTTGCTAGTTAAGCTAATAAATCGTTCATAAGTTAACTGATTGTTTCATTAACTGATATATTAGCAATGAAATTACAAATTAACCCCCTTTTTGATAAAATTAGCAAAAGAAATTACATTAAAACTATGAAATCAATATAAATTTATGATTTTTTTTTAATAGACTAAAATTTGAAATTCCTGTTCAGCTGACATTTCGGTCCATTTTTGACACAAATCTTTTCGTTCTCATCGTTATATGAATACATTTTGAAATCTCTTTTTAGACTATCCATTAACGAATATGCTAAAAAAAAAAAATTATAATAGATTAAAGATTCTCTCTTTAAATAACTCAAATGATCAAATATTATCTGGAAATCTTAATTATATGAAATCTAAGCGAATATAATATTTTTAGAGATCATAATTTAAAAATAGAGGTTACCCGCAAGGCGATAACCTGAGTAAAAAACGCAATAGAACTATTAAAAGGTGAAACGATTAAAGCTCGTCGTCGGGGAGGAAAAGCGGGTATCAAGGAATCCGCGGTTGAACCGATCCATCACTGCCTCAATGGACGGAAAATCACCAAGATGCTTGAGCGCAGTTATAGGGTGTGCCAGAAGAAAAAGGCTTTTCATGTTGAACAACTCGTAATCAACCCACTTAAAAAGCTCTGAGCTTTTGTCTCTTTACTGGTCTTAAGAATAAAAAAAAAAAATTAGAGAATTCACGCAAATAAGTAGTTAATTATTTAGTAAGAAAGCTCTTCTAAATCACTGATGATTGTGTTCGGGTATATAATAAAGAAAAAAAACATAGGGGTAATCAAAAAAATTTTGCCCTTATTTCTTTCTTTTTTTTTTTTGCTTAAGATCTTTTTTGGTATCTAAGGTCATTTAGAAACCCCGTCTCTATTTATTTCAATTGATTGGTATTCAATTCAATTGAAATACATTTTTTCGCCTAGAACGGATGTAAATCCTTGACCTTTAGCAGAAGCGAGTGCTGTATCTCTATAGAGATACAGCATTCGCTTCTACTGCTT
>JAKCPI010029662.1:0-16676 GCA_023213315.1 Euborellia annulipes | reverse complement strand
TAATGAATTAAATTCATAATAGATTATTGGGAGATCGAGCTATAATAATTCTTTTAATGACTTATTAAAAAATTATCGTAATTAATTGTTTTGTTATCAAGCAAATACAAAAAAACAATCTGTCCCAATAATCTTTAATTTTTTTACTTTCTCTTACCTCTATATATATGTTAATATATATATAGAGAAAGTATTGGTTTCATGTCAAAAATTCGATGTCGAGATTTTGATGGATCTTCACGTTTTGAGGTCCCCTGAATCCAAAAAAGTGGTTTTCGCGACATGGTCTGTCTGTGTGTCTGTCTGTCTGTCTGTCTGTCTGTGTGTCTGTGAACAAAATATCTCAAGAACGAAAAGAGCTAGGAGGTTGAAATTTTATATTTAAGTTTTTTTGTAAAAAAAACATTCACACTTTTTTCTCATTCACACTCACACTCACACACACATTCACACAGTCTTTTCGGCAACTCAGGCCATATAAGACTTTAGACGATAACCGTTGTGATTAATATATAAATTGTAGGTTCAGGCATTTCTATTTAAGTATATTTAAGTTAGGCACCCCCATGGGACGTGACACGAAGCTTTTGAACAAAATCGACCAAAGAGTACTAGTACTTTACTGATGCACTTTTTCAGTTTTTTTCGATTTTCTCAAATTTGCTCCAACGATTTTTTTTTTAAATCAAAAATCAATTATTTTTTAGATTCTCAATAAAATGTATATTCTCATTTTGTCATTGAAATCTTCTGAAGACCACTTTACTCTTGTACTCCATAGAAAAGGTAGGAGAAATGGTTGCCATGGTAACAAAATATAAATATTTTCCCATACTTATAAATTTTACATCTTGAAAATCGAATATACTGTACTGTCGGAAACTAAATACATGTCGACACAAAAAATCTGGGGTGACAAGCACACAACACAACTTTCGATTACCGAAGGTAAGAGAAAGTTGTGTGCTGTGCGCCAGTCACACCAGATTTTTAAATTTATTAGATTATGTAATTTATTAATAATTGGTACGTTTTAGTTTAAATATAATTAATTTAATTAAGATAAATTGAGAAATACAACACGTTTAAAGTAAACAAATATAAGAGTCAATATAAACAGAGGGACTGTGTATTGGATGATCCATTGTTGAGCGAGTGTAAAAAATACTTCTTTCCAATAATATTTAAAATTTCCTGGCGAAAAACCTTTCATTTTTATATTTAAATTTCGGCGCCGAAATAACATTCATAACCTCAATTTAAGGGGTCGCTGTATCAGATTTTTTAAACACTCCATTTTTTTTACTACGTGATGTCCATTCCCTGTGCTAATTTAATACCTTGAATTAATTAATTTAATATTTATTTTAATTTATTATAATTATTAAAAATCATGTGTGTTTAATCTTCATCTGTATTGTTTAATATAATTAAAATTAAAAATCATGTCTTTGTTAAGTTGCTAAATTCAGTAAGTTAAACCTTTTCGGATACTTAGTTAATTATTATATTAAAATAAATCTATCTTTTTTTTTTTTTTTTTTGCTTGAAAATTAATTTCTTGTTTTTTATACAGATTTTTTGCTATCTGACGGCTAAATTTATTAGTTGTTTGAAGTGAATAAACCATGTGTAAATCTTAAAAAATTTAAATTCCCCCCAATTTTTTTTTTTTTTTTTTTTTTTTATTTATACATTTTAATGCTTTTGTAAATATAACAATTATGAGAGTTAAGATTAAGTTAAAATTATTTGTTTAATTTTTTTTTTTTTTTTTTTTTTTTTTATGCCGTTAAGTTGGCCATTTTTTTTTTTTTAATTCACTCAATCTGTTCCTGTTTATTCCCTGATCTGTTCTTTTGATTCCTTTCTGTGCTCTATGACAATTTCTCGTGTTTACTCAACAGTATATTATTATATTTTTGTTTTTTTTTTTATTCTGAACATTAGATTTGCTTTTTTCGGATTCCTTTATAAAAAGGTAAGTTTGAATTTATTTTTTTCAATGCTATTTTTATTATACAAATAAAATATTTAAAGACAATCTGGAGGAAGGCTGTTGGCGTGATCCTAGAATACGGGAAGTAAATTTTTATTAATATTGGGAAGTTTTTCAGGGAGAATTCACCCTCCCTTCCCTTTATTAGCCTAAAAGAGGTGTCGGTAAGCCAATTTGATTGAGATATATGCCAAAATAAGGACAATTTTGAAGAAATATGAGGACCACATTAACCATTAAAAATATATATTTTTACTTACTTTTTTCTTTCTCCATTGTAATTTAGATGACAAAAACCTTGCGTCTGACCTATTCTGATTGAGATAAGTAAAGAAATTTAATAGAATTGAAAATATAAAAAATAATTTTATCGAAAATTTTTTTTTTTTAAATAATAAATGATAAAGGAGCTAACTTCAGATGATAATTGAAAAAAAAAAAAAAATAAATTTTTTCTATAAATACTGTAAATGAGAACCTCAGATGGAGGCCCATGGACCCAGGGGCTACCTGGAAGTTGTTGAATATTTTTTAATCTAAAACAGAACCGACCTTAATTAACCGAAGGTCTCGAGCCCTTTTTACTAAAAAAAAAAGTCAGTGAATACTTTAACTTTTAATACAACCTGAAGTTAGCTCCTTTATCGTTCAATATTTTTAAAAATAAACAATTTTCGATAAAATTATTTTTTATATTTTCAATTCTATTAATTTCTTTACTTATCTCAATCAGAATAGGTCAGGCGCAAGGTTTTTGTCATCTAAATTACAATAAAGAAAGAAAAAACCCAAAAAAGTAAGTAAAAATACATTTTTTAATGGTTAATGTGGTCCTCGTATTTCTTCAAAATTTTCCTTATTTTGGCATATATCTCGATCAAATTGGCTTACCGACACCTCTTTTAGGCTAATAAAGAGATGGGCGGGTGAATTTTCCCTGAAAAACTTCCCAATATTAATAAAAATTTACTTCCCGTATTCTATGATTTAGCCGGGTATTGTAACCTCAGCATACACTTATTTTTTTTGGATAATCTATAGAAAGGTTTCCCCTTGTGTCTTCTTTACCCAATATTTAGCCCGGTATTTAAAAAGATTATCATTTAGAATTTTTCAAATAGCAGTCCCATTTCTTATATATTTGTGTAAAAATTAAATTAAACTTTTGTTGCAGGAATATTCAAGGACGTTTTGGAAAGAATCTGTAATAAAATAAATACAGATAGAAAACATTTATTTAATAATGGAAAATATAAGAGGAAATCCTGGCCGAGTTAGCAAAAGAAAAATTCCTTCGCGTGTGTATAAAAGAGCTCATTTGATATACCAAGAAATGCAATCTTGTTCCAATTTACATAACTTAATTGAAAATCGTCCAATTCGGCCATCTACTTCCATTTTGGCAGAGTCGGGAAATGCAGCCCCTTGTATGGGAAATTGTGGTAAAAGATCATAACCATATACACAGATATATATATACTTGGCATGACAAAAAAATGTAACATTTTGTATTTTCTTAAGAACTGTTCCATCCACTCTATCTTAATGATACTCTAATTTAAGAAACATTTAATACGAAATGTCTTATAGATTTCTAAGTAAATTTAACACAAATACAAATCATTTTAATCAATTAAATAAAAAAAATTTTCAATTTGAGGGACAAATCAACATCATATAGATTGGGACAGGTGTTTTTAGGAAGAAACAAAGTAATACACTTTTGTTTGAAGCGCTGTATATATATACATTATATTACATTAGACCCCAAATCAAACGGTTTGTAAAATTTTAATTTTTGATATTCTGTAGTATCCCTTTAAAAACCCATCCTGGTAACTAAAATAATCTAATTATATTAATTCAAATGTTAACAGCTGATTCAGTCAACAGAACATTTTATTTAATAATAATAACACTAGTCGACAAAAATGAACTTTTTTTCTTTCACAAGAATGAAGATATGAAATTCTAGAAGTATTTTTCATTCTAAATTCAGATATGTAGTTAGAATTTTTCCATCAGGCACAGTTTTGGAGAAATAGAGCAAAATAGATTTTAATAGAAAAAAGTGCTCTAAAACGGCTTTTATTTAAAATGTTCAAATTATTTTTAACGCGACACCCCGTCAAATTATGCAGATAGTTAGAATACATATAAATTTTAAGTTTCATCCCAATCGGAGGTCATTTAGACGTGCCTCAAACGGCTTAAAGTTTAGAAAAATCGAAATTTTCAAGATTTTTTTTGCTTTGGTCACCCCTAATACAATTTTAGATATCCCTGAATGCAAAAAACATATATGTACAATATTCTATAGTTCTTTGGCTTTCTAAAAAGCATTCATTCATAAAAATCTGCTAATTATTGACGAAATTATTAACAAAAACGTCAGCAAAGAAAAAACCTAAGTACACTCACTGGTCGAAAAAAATGGACTTCTTGTTCTTTTACAAGTATAAAGAAAGATATGAGATTCAAAAAATATTTTTTTTTTTAATAATATATAATAAAGTTAGAGCCCGTGACCCGATGCTCAGAGAGGATACATTAGCTTCTCGTGGATAGGGTTCGCTTTTTAATTCAATTGAAGTCCATTTTTTTCGTCCAGTGAGTGTACTTAGGTTTTTTCTTTGCTGACGTTTTTGTTAAACCCCTGACAACATAACATATTCATATATATATATATATATCAAAATTTCAAACATTTTGTGAAAATCATGCATACTTCGATTTTCCTGATCAATTTTTGTAAACAAACAAATCTTCATTCCACAACTTTTACCAGAATGGGTATTACAAAATATAAAATAATGGTGAAATCAAAAATTAAAATTTTTCAAACCAATTCTATATGGCGTCGAATGCCCTATATATATATCACAAAAGTTTCCATGTGAAGAAAAAGTTTCTCGTGTTTAAAATTAATGGTGGAGGTAGTGTATTTTCGTGATCGCATTTTCGGTTTTGGAAACTGGGTGTCTCAGAAGTTTGGATTTGCCTAAGAACAAGTTTGGTTATGTGTGGTCAGGCTTCAGGCCAGAGGCCTTGATCAGTAGCGAAACTAGGTGGGGGTGAAGGGAGGTGCTCCCCCCCCTCCACCACCCCATACCGAGATAGGCTCTCTAGGGTATCTAAGCCCAGGGTGATTTTTTAAAACTCATGATAGACTTCTTAGACCAGCGGTTCCCAACCCGTGGGTCGCGGACGTCTAAGATGAAAATTATATATATATTTATATAAAATTATTAGGGTTCTACTGAAACAAGATTTTCAGCCGAAACCAGGGGCGTATATAAGGGGGGGGGGCGAGAAGGCGGCCCCTTTCCCCCCGAAATTTCCTAAATGCATATACATATATAGGAATATAGAGCCAATAATGGGTCTCGCCCCCCCCCCCCCCCGAAATGTTTGCGCGAAAATGTAGGCTCCACAAAAAAGGAAATGTTCCGTGAACGGCACATGAAAAAAAACTTTGGTTCCACGGATGGTACCGCGGGCGGCAAAAATTTAGCGTCTCTAAAAAAAAAAGGTAAAATATTTTTCCGGACGGGAAAAAAAATTTTTGGTTCCGCGGGCGGCAAAAATTTTGCATACGCCCCTGACCGAAACCGAAACTTGTATTTCCTATACAAAATTCATATTATTTTACCTTTTTTTTTTTTTTTAACTTTTCCCCAGAATTTTTTTCCCCCCCCCCTTTTTTCGCTTGGAGGAAAATTTTTTTCTCCTTCATGTGGAAATCATTTGATTTTTTTTTTTTTTTTTTTGGTAAGCCATCCCATCTTTTCAAAGCCAGGTTTCGGCTAGTTTTTGGCCGAAACCGAAACAAAAATTCGGTCGGTTCCTAAAAATTATATATGGTATATATACACTGGGCCTCAGAGTTTTTTTTACAGAAAAAGTGGGCAGCAAATCAAAAAAGGTTGGGAACCACAAATCCAGCCAGCAAAACTACGATCAACAACTCAACCACATCCACCATTGATCCCTAACTATCCACCCTTGATAATACCTCCAAAATGACAGCCAACCAAGAGTAAAATTCAACAATCAACGCTATTATCTCGAGAAACTTTGTCTTCATATATATATAGATAAATCGCTTGATAACATTTACCTTATGTTTGTGTTTTGTTTTGTTTTAGGTAATAACAATGCCATTGTAAAGAAATTAGGTAAGAGCCATAAGACAAAATTAAAATTATGTCAGAAAATAATTACTTTTTTTTTTTTTTAGATGAATTAATGGTTTTTATGAGAAAACAAGCCGCTCTTCATTCCGGCATGTATGCTGACATAAATAATAAATTGACCGAAATCAATAATCGGATTGAGAAATTAGAAAAGTTTCTTCCAACAACAGCAGCAAGAAATATAGAGGAAGACGATTTTTCTGACTCTGTTTTTTCATTTTTTAATACTCCAGTTAACAATATGGAAGATTTTAAAGCTGCAGAAAAATTGCTACTGATCTCGGACATATTTGAGAAAACGGTATGTAGAAAAGACCGAACTTATTTTGACAACAATTTCTATAAATAAATGTGCCTAGATTACACAGGGCAACAAAAAGGAACTTATTTTTTGTTGACTGAGAATTTGAAGCTATTTCTGGGTATTTGGGTAGCGCTGATTCCAAAAATGCCATCAGTTTTGCCCCATCACGTCAGATTTTGGAGCTATAGAGAAAATAAAATTTTAATAGAAAATGTGCTCTAAAGCGGCTCTAATTTTATATTACCTGGATGTTTTTAAGGCGACACCCTTTAAAAATATGCAGATAATTAGAATGTCATTTAGACGTGCCGCAAACGGCTTAAAGTTTAGAAAAATCGAATTTTTTCAGTTTTTTTTTGTTTTGGTCACCCCTAATACAATTTTAGATATCCCTGAATGCAAAAAACATATATGTACGATATTCTATAGTTCTTTGGCTTTCTAAAAATCATTCATTCATAAAAATCTGCTAATTATTGACGAAATTATTAACAAAAACGTCAGCAAAGAAAAAACCTAAGTACACTCACTGGTTGAAAATGGACTTCTTGTTCTTTTAAAAGTATAAAGAAAGATATGAGATTCTAAAAATATTTTTTAAATAATATATAATAAAGTTAATTCCCGTGACCCGATGCTCAGAGAAGACTTAGCTTCTCGTGGACAGGGTTCGCTTTTTAATTCAATTGGAGTCCATTTTTTTCGACCAGTGAGTGTACATGTGCTTTTTCTTTGATGACGTTTTTATTAATAATTTCGTTAATGAATAACAGATTTTTACAAATGAATAATTTTTAGAAAGCCAAAGAACTATAGAATATCGTACATATATGTTTTTTGCATTCAGGGATATCTAAAATTGTATTAGGGGTGACCAAAGCAAAAAAAAACTGAAAAAATTCGATTTTTCTAAACTTTAAGCCGTTTGCGGCACGTCTAAATGACCTCCGATTTGGCCGAAACTTAAAATGTATATGTATTCTAAATATCTGCATATTTTTAAAGGGTGACGCCTTAAAAAATCCAGGTAATATAAAATTAGAGCCGCTTTAGAGCACATTTTCTATTAAAATTTTATTTTCTCTATAGCTCCAAAATCTGACGTGATGGGGCCAAACTGATGGCATTTTTGGAATCAGCGCTACCCAAATACCCAGAAATAGGCTTCAAATTCTCCGTCAACAAAATCACTGTTGCCCTGTGTTATCCATATAGAAATAAATTCCAAGATGTCTTAAAAAAAAAAGATTTTTTAATTTTTAGGTTAAAGAATTTAAAAAAATTGGCGGGCATAATTGCTACGAGGCAGCGAAGAGAGCCCTCAATATGTATATAGACGACGAGATAGCAACAGGATTTAGTTGGCTAGGAAGAAGAGAGAAGCTGCCTTTTAAGGATACTAAAGTCGCTAAAGCTATTATTAGTAAGTTTACCAAAAATATATTTTGTGTAGTTTATTTATAATAATTATAATATTCATATTTGATCTTTCAGAGGCCTATGATGACATATACACGCAGAGAGAGCTGGAGGAAGCCATTTCGAAATGGCTTAAAAGAAGCACCGAACGCCTCCTTAGACAATTGACAAAGAGGTGTTCAGACTCCTAAGAACTCCTTTGTTTATTATTTGATTCCCTGGCTGATGATTGTATATATATTATTGATTTAGGCAGCCAGGACGAGAAATAAAACGCTATATTTTTTCCATGTTCTCGTCGACGTTTCGCCATTTTCCTCAGGACTGAGCAGCACTCAATTGTTATAATTGACACCTTGTCAGTTCCGAGGAAGGGGGTGATTAGCACCCGAAAAGTCGACGAGAACATTGGAAAAAAATAGCGTGTTATTTTTTAAGGGTCATTCCATGCTAAATCAACACAATTTTAGAAGAAAATTTTCCTCACCATCTCAGAAAATTTGATATACTTATACTAAGGGTACTAAGACAAAGAAAAATCCCAATTTTTTAATTTTTATCTCCCGCCGTTTCCGATGTAAAGTTTTCAAAAAGACGCGAAAAAGTGTAAACGTTGATTTTTTTTTTAAATTGCTCTTGAAGCTGTCCTAATTCAGCTAGAGAGCTGGGAGAGGTGTCATTTTGCAGCATTTTAAATGTTCTTTCGAATGACATACAACATGACAAGGGCCTTAATGAAAAAATTATTTTCAAAATCTAAAAATATATTTTGATTTCATTTATTTTCAAAAAGTACATAGGCCAAATTTAAAATTTTAAAATTTTTTTTGTTAGTCTCTAGTATTAGTATACCAAATTTTAAGAAAATCTGAAATGGCGAGGAACATTGGCGTAGCCAGAAATTTTTGATGGGGGGGGGAATCAAGAAATTTTTTTCAAAAATTTAAGATTATTTTAGGGTTTTTATAAATCATTTTGGTTTGTTTTTTTAGCTAGAGTAAATTATTATATTTTACTTTCTCTTACCCTATGTGAAATATAATTTGTATTAAATATCTAGTCATGGCTTGGGTCAAGGGCGGATACAAGGGGGGGGGGGTAAAGGGGGTAATTACCCCCCCCCCAAGATTCGAAAAAAATACCTTTTTTTCGCAAAAAAATTTATTTTTAATGTAAAATTTTTAAAATTAATACTTAAAAATTTGATGTGTATTTATATTCTGGCAAACAAGTATTGAATGCGCTTTTAAATTACCGAAATTAAAAAAAAATAGTGTGCTGTGCGACGAGTCACACCAGATTACCCCCCCCCCGAGAAACACCTCTGGATCCGCCCTTGGCTTGGGTCCCATGGGGGGGGGGTTTGAACCCCCCCCCCCCCCTGGCTACGCCTATGGTGAGGAATAATTGGAGTGTTGGAGTTGACATGGAATGATCCTTAAGATAAAGTGGTGAATGTACATATTTAGATATTTTTTTATACCGATACTTCGATATTTTTGAATTTTTATAAACATATAATTTAAAAAATATAAAGATATATCTTCAAATAAAAAAAAGTTGTTATAAAGAATGTGTTTTTCCTTTTGTGCGCTAGAGTTTGTGTTTCACATTTCTCCCATTTCCCCCCCCCCCAAAACAGTACTTAAAAAAAAAAAAAGAAAAAAAATTAAAATAATAAAAACTATTTAAAATTTAAGTTTTGAATGAGTTAATCCTCTGCATGATAATGTGCTATGCCAAATGGAGTCTTAATTTTTTTAACATAACGCAAACCATAAGATGAAAATAAATAAAAATCTGCAGGACCAAAATTGGATGTAAAAGGGATGTAGAATATATTAAAGATATATTCCTGGGTACGATGTACGTACATCGTACGTACTGCGACCCAAAATGTATGTACATAAGACGTACGTGTGCTATCTGGGATGATAATATGGTATTTTAGTAAACTTTCTATTCATAAACACATTTAACCTGTACATTAACTAACATCAAATTTAAGAAAATTAAGTTTGGCAACATGGCAAAAACCTCCGCCATTTTGCAAAATTCGTTGCATTAAGCTGACATCTGGCGGACATTAAGAAATATATTTATATGTCAAACTAATTTGTTTTGATCGTTCTTAATAAATTCCTTATAGAATTATTACAAATAATTGGACAAATCAACATAATTGTAATTTAAATGAATATTTAATTAGATAAAATAAGAAAAAGAAGCCAAAATTTAACTGAAGTGAAAAGAAATATGTGAGGTTAATTTTTTCAAAATATTTCTTTTTCAATAAATCATTGAATTCCATTTAGACTAGATGCTAATAAGCACACCCTTTTTTTCAGTTTCAATGCATTGTAAAAAGGAACTGAAAGGAATTAAAATCAATTAAAAGCCATAAAAATGAGCTATATAAAAATACATTTGTATAATTACTTAAATTTGATTTGATACAAATTAAATATGTTTGAATTCCTATCAAATATTTAAACTCAAATGTATTGTAACTAATAATAGTAACAGATTTCAAGATCTGAAAAAAAAAAAAATTTATAGAGAGAAATTTCAAAGTTATCGAAGATTTTGAGGTTAGGTTAACTTTAAAATGGCCTTAAGAATTTAAACTAGGTTTTAGCCTTGGGTTTTAGGTCTAAAATATATTTATGAATTAAGATTTTGCTAAAATGCGTTTTAAATAGTCTTAAAACATTGTTTAACGTTTTATGAATTAGGCGGTTTATCTATAACTCCCAATGGAAAGAGAATTTCTTTCTCTCTATCTCTTGAGACTGCATCTTTCAATCGATTGACTTTTATTAGTGCAACCTTTGCATTTTGTTCAAATGATCAAGTTGTTACTAAAATTACTCTTGGCAAAGAAATTGAAGTAAAAAAAAAATAAAAACTTGAATAAGAAAGATTTAAAATTACTTTTGTTAAATGAAATTTGTTTGGGTTGAAAATAATAAAAAAAAAAAAATTTTTTTTTCGCCTTTGTGACTAATAATGAATAAACAAACAATGGCAATCGGCCTACATCTCCTCGCCAGTCATCACGGTCTCTCAGATGACGAAGACGCCTAATTAATTACCATTTGTTTTAATTAATATAATTATTTAGATTTAACAAACCTAATTAAATTTGTCAATTAAAATATTTTATAATATAATTGAACTGCATGAGATAATTAGATTATTTTAAAAAAGAGCAATTTGGGGCTTCTGCATAGCACAGTTTTTGCCTCTAGAGGTCAGGGGTACGTATCTCATCTCATCTCAAATTGAATTGCTACTATTTCAACCTCTACTCTCTAGGCGGATATTTATCGTTACACATACTCGTCCATTAAGGGGCTACGGGAGCGAAGTGTTTTTCCCGCTAAGATGGCGTTGTGTGTCATTAAAAGTATGCCCAAAAAATCAAGTAATTCAAAAATTTGCCAAGAGATGTCAGAATGGTAGTTAATAATATTTAATGCATTTGGTTGATTTTCATTGATCTTTTAACAATAAAGACTTTATAAATGTTATTATATATTATGTATCTTTTATAAAAGCATAAAAATATATAAATATAGGCTAATAGGGGATCGGCTGTTAGACTAGCCTGCCATCTATTGCAAGAATGCTGAACTAATTTGACAGTTGAATTTTAAATAAATCATCTAAGCTTATTTTAAAGATTTCTTAATTAATATGTGATTAATAATAACAATAAATTCATTTTTAAATTTAAAAAAAATTAAAGATTATTGGGACAGATTGTTTTTTTTGTATTTGCTTGATAACAAAAAAATTAATTACGATAATTTTTTAATAAGTCATTAAAAAAATTATAGCTCGATGTCCCAATAATCTCTTATGAATTTATAGGCTAGTTTTTTTTTTAAAGTACGTTTAGACGTCGCTCCTGAACCCCCTTAAATTCAAAAGTGTTGAGTTTTTATTTTCCTTCTCCCAAAATCGGATAAACTTTCAATATAGGAGCAGCCTACGTGATGAAATGATTTTTTTTTTTTTTTTGATTGAAATTTCTTCCCTTTCTATTACATTCACCCTCTTTCTATTAATAGTAAGTAGGTATATATCAATATGATTTTAAAGGGTTCATTGATAAAAGGAGCCACGTCTCTCTCAGGTCGTGAATCGGGGACTTTGAGGGATCGTGACTCACTCGTGTTGCCACGTGCCACGTGCCAACACACGACGATACAATATGAACATGAAGGAATTTCTTCTTCTGTTCAGGTGTGGCAAATACCTTTCAGGCATGCCATTGTCACAGAATCCTCTTCGTTAGAATAATTACTAAATGCTTTTAGAATGCTTATTTTATTGGTATTTATCTAATTTCTTTTCTCTTTTTGTTTCAGGTAAGGAATATCGCGCTCTTTATTCATGTTCGTTTTTCTATTTGTATCTGTAAGTAGACTATATTTGATTTATAAACAATAACGCTAGTCACAGGACACTCATGTCAATAGTTGGAGAGCTGGCGATGAAAATTTTTCTGAAGGCTAATATTTTCAGAATAGGTTGCATTTTAGTGATGGAAAGATACTAGCACTTCCAGAACCGGGGCGTTTAGCGGGAATAAGCCGGTAAAGTTGCGGGAAGATGGTTTTTCACAAATATCTCGAAAACTATGCGGTTTTTCGTAAAAATTCATCTATACAAAAATAATTGAAATTAAATTACAAACAAAAATGGTCTAGTACATAATCACGCTAAGGTGAACGGTTAGGGAGATATATAGAGGTAAAATTTGTAATTCTAACAATGGTTGTCATGGTAACAAGATATAAATATTTCTCTATTTCAGTGTCTCCTTTCATATTAATTACAAATTTTACCACTCTATATCTCCCGAACCGTTCACTTTAGCGTGATTATGTACTAGACCATTTTTGTTTGTAATTTAATTTCAATTATTTTTATATAGATGAATTTTGGCGGTAAACCGCGTAGTTTTCGAGATATTTGCGAAAAAACATTTTCCCGCAATTTTACCGGCTTATTCCCGCTAAATGCCCCGGTACTGGAAGTGCTGACTCTAGAGTATCTTTCCATCACTAAAATGCAACCTATTCTGAAAATATTAGCCTTCAAAAACTCTTGCCCATTTTTGTCGCCAGCTCTCCGATTATACTGTAAATGCAGATCTCTGTAAAACTAATACAGGGTGAATTTTTTATCACGTGACATCCTACATAATTACATAATTACATATAGCAAGCTTCGAATAAATAACCTTCCGAGGTTGACATTTTTAGATTAATTTTTGGCCTAAGCTGTTTCTTTCGAAAGCATGCTTGTGCCGAAGGGAATTTGTCCATGCTGGTACAAAAAGCTTGCACATGCATGCTTGTCAATTGTGCAGTTAATGTTGTGCTAATCGTGTTTAGCTAATTATCAAGTAGAGTGTATGGAGCTTTTGTTTTTTAAATGTCTAAAGAAGACTAGTAGATAAAGCCTAAACGACCTTTTCAATAATTATGCGATATGAAAACTAAACTAAAGATGACGTTTTGTTTAAAGAAAATTAATTCGTTATCTCTTTGCCGCTAGAATTTTGGCATTAATATGAATGTCCATCTCCCTTGAAACGGCCCTTTATGCAAATCGGAAGGAATTTAATTGCATTTGCAAGAGGATAGAGGTCAAAAGATAAATTGGTCAAAGATGTTTCGACCTTTTGAACAAATCAACTATTAAATGGGCGATATCCTCTCTCTCTATTTAATAGAATGCTGTTAAAAAGTCATTTCCATATATCAAAATGGCGCTAAATAAGGAAGAACAATCTCTGTGTGTGTGTGTGTGTGTGTGGTTGAGTGTGGGAATGGGAGCAGACAAATTATTATACTCTTTTTTTTCGATACTATGCATTGTTTTTAAACGAGGGATTTGACCCTTTGCTAGAACAACATGTGAAGAGATTCGAGTATTTTATTTAGTTTTTTACACGTAAAAAATTACCGTGTAAAAAACTAGTAAATAACCAACTCCCTGAAAAAACAGCTTAAAAGCTTTTATTTCATATTTTTTTAATGTTTTAGAGCATTGACGATGATGTTTTGTTTTTATTTAGTGAATAATATAATCAAAATGTTAAATAAAATAATTCAAAAATGAAATTCAAAAATTAAATATGGTAATCTAACCTATAACTGTCAATTCATTTATTATTTTCTTTAATTAATTAATATCCGATAATTAAATTCAGTTTGCTTTTATTTGTTAAGGAACTAAACATATGGAAAATTAATTTTAGAATATATATGGAATCTGCTCTGGCAATCCTCCATTACTATATGATCCTCAAATTTTAAAATAATTCAAATTTTTTTTTTGGTTTCTAAAATTATACTATTTAATTTTATCTTAATTTGATCCTAAAAGAAGCATTTTATATGGTTAATAAAGAAAAAAAAAACAAAATTTGAATTAAAACATTTTAAAAGCATCTCATCTTATTTTTGAATATAAATTTATCCAAAAAAGAATTATTAAATATCAAATTAATAAGTATGAATGTCCTAGTTGCAGATAAATGAATTTCAAGTTTCATTTCTGGTCGGTGTATCCGCAGCGTATCCGGTTTTTTTTTTTTTTACACCCACCATAGTTTATTGCGTAAAAGGGGTTTTGTGAAAAAACTATCAAATCATGTAAAAAACCCAATTCGGGGGCAGACACGACCTTAGGGCCGGATGATTCACTTCTAATTATCTAGCGACCTCGGACTTGCGAGTCAAGCAAATCATATGATTAAATAAGAGCCCAGTTAGCTAGGCCCCAAAGGGGTGAAATTAGCAACACTTTTATAAAAAAATTAAATTAATTATTTTAATTTTTATTAATGATGTCTTTATTAAGTTGCTAACCACAAAACTTAACCTCAGTCCGAAAACCTCATTTTTTAACTCCGAGGTTAAGGTGCGCGTCTCGGGCGGCGGATACAGGGGGGTGGGTACCCCCCGAGTTTGAAAAACGGGAAAAATTTTAGAAACCCAAACGGAACATGTGAAAAATTTGGTTCCGCGAACGGCACCGAAAAATTTTGGTTCCGCGGGCGGGAAATTCAGCCCCCCCCGAAAAATTTCTATACGCCTCAGGTGCTGTGCGACGAGTCACACCAGATTCCCCCCCGAGAAACACCTCTGGATCCGCCCTTGCTTCCAGCGGCCACAATTTTGAAGCTATCGACCTCAAATTTTTTTTAAATTAAAGCTATTTAAAATATCTACAACTTATAGAAGCCCTTTTTTTGATTTTCGAAAAAATAATTTTTTTTTTTAGATTAATCGCATTAAATAAAAGATATTTAAAAAAAAATCCGCTCTATATCTTATAGATAATTAAATTAGTAATCATTGTGTTAAAAAATAATTAATTTTTTGCCCTTAATTAATTAGCTGCAATCTTTAAAATGAAATGGAATAAATCCCTTGTATTCCTATGGGAAAAACTAACGCCATCTCTTGCCGCCTAGAGTAACTAGCTAACGGCTTTTTGAGACGCGCACCTTAAGCATGTTCTTGTTTACTATATCGATGAATTGCTATCTGTCAGATTTGCTAAAAGTGAAGCAACCGCCGGTCCTTAAAGTTCCTCTCCGCAACGGATTTAACGACAACAACAACAAAAACAAAAACATATTAGAAGATCCCCTTCCTTTCTTCCCCTACTAAAATACAATAAAAACAAAAACAATTTGCATTTAAGCTGTTTTTTGTCCTCCCTGTTTGGTTTTGTGTTTATGACAGGCCTCCCCCCCCTCTTTTTTTACTCTTGGGTTAAATAACTCATAGAGACGAGGGGAGCAAATAATTAATTGGAACAATTTTTTCTTTAATCTCTCTAGAATTAAATGTGATGTTACTACCCTCAAGCATGGGATTAAAATAAACAAAAAAAGAAGAAGACATTTCTATAAAATAGATTTGTTTTTATAATATAAAGATAAGGGAAAATCAAAGCATAGAAAAATACATCTCCATTTTAAGGGGGACAGAGACCGAAGGTGTTACGCATGTTTTTCCCGATAAGATGGCGTTGTGTGTCATTAAAAGTATGCCCGAAAAATCACGTAATTCAAAAATTTGCCAAGAGATGTCAGAATGGTAGCTAATAATATTTAATGCATTTGGTTGATTTTCATTGATCTTTTAACAATAAATACTTTATAATGTTATTATATATTATGTATCTTTTATAAACCGCGGAACATTTTCTCTTCTGCGGAATTAAAATTTTTTCCCGTCCGAAAAAATATTTTACCCTGTTTTTTAGAGACGCTAAATTTTTACCACCCGCGGAACCAAAATTTTTTATCTTTCTTTAATTGCCGCCGCCCCCTGATATCTGCCACCCGGGGCACATGCACCCACTACCCCCCCCTTAGATCCAGCCCTGGCTAATACTACTATTAATCATATTGAAAAATTTTTAAATATATAAAAAAGTAAAAAAGCTCTTTCAAATTATTAAAAAAAAAAAATAATAATAAAATAATTTTTCTTTAAAAACTAGAAATAATAACCATAATAAAAAAGCAATGAACATCTATAGATAAATAACGAAACAAGAGATCTCAGGTCAACTTTAAAATATAAATTGCGTTTCTTCAAAATTATTTTCCAGTTTTAAGTATCAGATGGATATTAAACTTTTTATTAATTGTCTTTAATCACTACTAGGGTTATAAATACTAGAGGCATATTAACAAAATCCAAGTGCCAAGAGATGTCAG
>JAKCPI010029661.1:0-17478 GCA_023213315.1 Euborellia annulipes | reverse complement strand
GACATGGGTCATTACTCGATTTTGCTGTACCAGGTACCAGCTGTTACAGGTACTTGTTCTGACCTCGATATTTTTACCTGATACTTTTGTACCCGAAACAAATTTCACCCAGCAACGCTAACTTTACATTAATTCAAGTCAATAACAACGTGTCTAACATTTTTTCAAATGTTTTCTACCCTATTTAAGGCTCAAACAGACAGAACGCGAAATTCGCGTCGCTTGGCGTTTTTTTTCAACGCCGCGAAAGGGCGCGAAATGTTGTATAAGGCAAGACTGCATCATCCCCGTCACACAGGGGGCGAACTTACGCGGCGTAAACGCTCTCTTTCGCGCGACAGCTTTTTCGAGTTGTACAAATTTACAACTCTTTCGCGCGAACAGGCGAACTATCATCAAGATGAGTGATGTTAATGAAAAATATACATATACACAATACCGGATCGTACGCCCAGATAACGCTGCCTGTGTGGCTTAGCAAAAACGCCTTTCGTCGCGAAATGCGCGCGTAGCCTGAGCGTCGCGAATTTCGCGTTCTGTCTGTTTGAGCCTTTATTCTTGTGTTGAGAACAAACTCATAATTATTCATTACTAAAGAGTTTTCCAAACTGAGTGAACTGACATGTCTCCAAATTTAAAATGTCAATTTATATACTGCATTAGAAAAATAATTAACAAATTTCTGTGCCGGCGAACGAAATTTAATTTAATTCTATTCATTATGTATTTCAATTCACAGTTACATATATTTTTATTTTTTTAATTAATGTTTTTATATATAAAAAAAATAAAATAAAAAAAAAGATTTTTAAAAAAATGCTTTTATTTAAATTGAACTAAAAAGAGAGAAATAAGAAAGAAATAATTTAATTGTTCTTGTTAAAATTTTTTAATATTTGACTTAAAATAAAAAGCGTGGGGCGCTTCGAAGTGATTCCGAGGCTCGCGCCCCACGCTTTTATTTTAAGTCATAAATATTAAAAAATTTTAACAAGAACAATTAAATTATTTCTTTCTTATTTCTCTCTTTTTAGTTCAATTTAAATAAAAGCATTTTTTTAAAAATCTTTTTTTTTATTTTATTTTTATTTTAAGCTTTTTAGTCTTTTAGTCTTATCAAAAATCATCAATATGATAAAGTACCACATTAGTTTGGCCTGTATTGATTTGGTTCAATTGAAAAATTATTCATTATCATAAAAAAATGACTCGTAAATATCAAAATTCAAAACTATAGTTAATAGGGCCTTATTTGCGAAAGGGTTTCAAATAAAGTACCACATTAGTTTGGTCTATTTTGATCAAAACCACCATATAGTGGCGTCATCAAAAATGACTCTTAAGTATTACATTTCACACCTCTAGCCCATCGGGAAGTCTTTTGAAATTACATTAATTCGCGAAGGGTTTCAAATAAAGTACCACATTAGTTTGGTCCATTTTGGTAAAACCAAACTCACAATTTGCGTCATCAAAAATGACTCTTAAATATCAAATTTCACACCTCTAGCTCATCGGGAAGTGTCCTTAACAAAGCCATAAAGTTGGTGACCTTGAAAGAGTAAGTTAAATAAAAGCATTTAATTAAAAAAAAAAAAAAAAAAATAGTTTCAAAGTAAAAATCAGATAACTTATTTATTAAAAAAAAAATATATTTTTTTCATTTCTGCTCTCTTTCTTAAAGTGAAGAAAAGAGAAATAATGTATAAGTAATAATTAGATTTGTATTTAATTATTATAGGGCCTAGTGAGAAAAGTAGAGTAAAAAATGTAAAAATGATTCGGAATGACGTTCGAAAAGCGCGCCAGAGCTAGCGAAATGGCCCTGTCAGGAGAGAAGAGACGGGGCGGGCCGTCGCGAGTTGAGGGTCGCAAGAGAGAAGGAAAGAGAGAGCAGGCGCAACGAAAACTGTATCGGGTAAGGAACGAAGCTCTAAAGTGAAAAGCAAGTATTTGATCAATGCGCAAGCGCGAGCGAGATATCAGGTTCGAGTGAGAAACGAATACCGAGCAAATAACATATACTTTTTGTATCTGTTATTTGAGTATCAACAACTCGGGCATACTCGACTGGCCTTGGACAGGACGCGTATTCGTTTCTCACTCGAACCTGATATCTCGCTCGCGCTTGCGCATTGATCAAATACTTGCTTTTCACTTTAGAGCTTCGTTCCTTACCCGATACAGTTTTCGTTGCGCCTGCTCTCTCTTTCCTTCTCTCTTGCAACCCTCAACTCGCGACGGCCCGCCCCGTCTCTTCTCTCCTGACAGGGCCATTTCGCTAGCTCTGGCGCGCTTTTCGAACGTCATTCCGAATCATTTTTACATTTTTTACTCTACTTTTCTCACTAGGCCCTATAATAATTAAATACAAATCTAATTATTACTTATACATTATTTCTCTTTTCTTCACTTTAAGAAAGAGAGCAGAAATGAAAAAAATATATATTTTTTTTTTTTAATAAATAAGTTATCTGATTTTTACTTTGGTATTTAAATACCTGATATTTTTTGCTCGTACCCATTATGTGTACCTGTTACTTTTTCCTACCTGATACAAAATATCAGATTGATACAGTATCACCCATGTCTAATATGCAATATATTTTAAACCTACCCGTTTTCGGCATTTCTAGTAGACTTACGTTTCATAATTCAAAGATCACAGTTGACAGCGCTCCGGAACCTCCCATTTCTGTTTATCAATAAAACAAATAGGCCTATATTATTATTTCTTCTAGTTGTGGTTGTTATTAACAAATGTATTAGTCCTCTAGAGGTTTAGATTGCACCTGCGCTGCACCTCAAACACCAGCTGCTCGGACTCAATCGATTGACTTTCCCCATCACCATTCTTCCCCATAGTCCTATTAAAGCCTGCTCTAAATTTATCTTTGTTGCGGTATCTAGAGCTTAACCTATTTTTGCGATCATTTTCTGATTTCTCAAACTTGAATTTCAGTTATTAATTATATTTTTAATTCATCAATTTTAACGGCATCAGTTTATTTATTTCTTGTGACCTGAAATATTAACCCTGTTATAAATACTGACAACCCATCAAATCTCACCTCTTGATATCCCAACCCCTTCAGCACGATACTTTGAAGTAACTTTTTTCTCTTGACTTTTCCTATCATGGTTTTCTAATATTTAAATAGTATTGATCATACAGTTTACACTTTCACTACTATTTATAATCAGAATTTAAATTATTTTGAGGAATAATTAAAACTAGGTTTTGAGTTTGACTTATTTATAATTTTTTTTTTTTCAAAATTATAAATAAAACTCATGACTGGACCCCCAATAGATATTATAAATAATGGTTATCGTCAAAGTCTTATATGGGCTAAGTTGACTAAAAGACTGTGTATATATGCTATGTGTGTGAATGTGAGTGTGAATAAAGTGTGTGTTAAAAAAAAATAAATAAATAAAACTTGAAATGAATCCAAACCTAGTTTTAATTTATTCCTCAATATAATTTTAAATTTAAATCGTAGTATTATTTTTATTTAAGATTATATCTTTTTGAAGTTTTCCTCTCTCCAAAGTGGAAAAGCCCGCCGGGGCTGCGCCCCCTAGATCCCCTTGCTCACGAAGGCGAGCAATTGCAAAATTTTAAATTTTTAAATTTCCCCCTCTGACTTAGTTTTAAATTTCTCTTTTTGACTCAACTTCCTTTTATTCTGGCCAATCAGCGCCCTGAAAGGCACATACACACAGGAACAGGAAGTCAAGACTAGCGCTTTATATTGTATATAGTAATGATAACGGATATGCAGATACAGTAGTTGTTTTTAGCTGGGAATCGTAGTTGAGGACGATAAGTAGAATAAAAACCAGCAAAGTTTTCTCTCTCAGGACTCCAATTTATTTGCAAATATTTCGGCTCCTATACAGGGGCCATCCTCAGTGCATATATGAAATTTATGAGAAAGATTGTCAATTGGGTAAAAATATATTTGAGAAAACATTTGAGCGCATGAGCTTATTGCCTGGTCGTTCTATGCCAGTAAATTATCATTATATGATCATCAATAAGCTCAAATGTTTTCTCAAATATATTTGTACCCAATTGACAATCTCTCTCATAAATTTCATATATGCACTGAGGATGGCCCCTGTATAGGAGCCGAAATATTTGCAAATAAATTGGAGTCCTGAGAGAGAAAACTTTGCTGGTTTTTATTCTCCTTATCATCCTGGATATGCAGATATTTTTATTTATTTTTTTTAATTTTTCTCTCTCGACTGCTGAGGCTTATAAGGGTTAGAGTAAACCTCTACATATATTGTAAATAACATTTATTGATGGCTACCTGGGGACAATCCATACGCTGATTTCCCGGGGCTATCCACCCGAGTTTTCTCCACGCTTGTCATTGCAAGGATATTTGTTAAAATATCTTTAAAATATTCCCCTTATTTTATTTCCATATATCAAATTCCATGAACTGAATATAATTATCATTCATTCATTCCTTTATGCCATTTTTTTTTTATATAATAATATCAAAATGAAAATGAAACTGTCAGAGATGATTATTTAAAATAAAGCGAATAAACACACCCAGAGAGAGGATTATTTACGTTAACCTTATTATATTATATATATTCGTATATCATTTCAACAGGCCTAAAACCCAATCATCGTAAGTGTTAATTAATGGAATTAAACGGAAACAGAATTAAAATAATAAGTGAAGAAAACCTGCGAAGGAAAGAAATAATATAATTAAGAAAAGTGCTTTTACGAATATTAGGAATAAAATATTTTAGAAATATAATATTCTTGAATTTCAAAACTTAATTAACAATCTCACTAATATCTTAAAGTGAGCAAAGGAGTTATTATGTAAATTGCTATTATGATTATTTATTTGAAGTTGTTGCTAACAAGTGTTTTTGACAAATCGATATAATTTTGTGTCACCTTTTATTTGACCCCTCATTTATTTTCATATAATCTTTTTCAATTATCTTAATTCTAATTTAATTATAGTAATTTAGAAAAAAAATAAAAATAAATACATATTGTCTAAAAGACGAATGAAGATGAATTGGTTTAATTTTTTTTTTTTTTACATCTATGAATTTATTCAAACTATAGAACACCGTGTAATTTATTCATGATTTTTAAAACAAAGTAGGAGGGGAAAATTATTCTAAATGTTAATTTGTTTCTACTATTGTTTAAATTTCTCTTTCTAAAGTGAAAGGAAATAAAGTAGATTTTTTTGTGAAGCTTACTATCGAATCCCTTGGAAAGTGAAGCGAGACCTCTTCCTCGGTTTTGTTTAAGGCACAAAGTAGCCCTCGCGAGTATGGAGTATTGGAAAAATTCATATAAATAATGGTTTTTACACAAATTTAGAAATGGTGGGAAGAATAATTCTAAATGTTTTGTTTATATTTATTTTCTGTGACTGAAAACCTATTTAGAAATGAAAACATTTTGACTGTCACAATGACAGTTTCCCTCATCCATTCCCTTCTCCCTCATCCCTCTTTAGAGCTGTCAATGTCAATATTGATCCATTTATACAAGAGTTTGATGGAGAGTAATTATTACTAGTATGGACAAAAATAAAATATAACAAGAGAAAATCCACCAGCTGGCTTTATTTATCACACAAAACCCACTAAAAAAAAAAAGAGTTACCAAGTATAATTAGAAAACAGACAAATTTGGAATTTAATCAATTGCAAGTGAAATAAATATTAAATAGGAAACGAGTTATTTTCATTAATTAAATTTAGAAACTTTTGTTTGTTTAAATGGACATGGAATGTTCAATAAAATGGAATACTTACCTTTGGTAATTGAAAGTTGTTTTCTGTGCTTGTCACATCAGATTTTTTGTGCCGACATATATTTAGTTTCCGCCGGTATAATATCATTATTAGAATTCAAGATGTAAAAATGTTTAAACGGAAAAATATATGGACCCTGTTACGCATTAGTATGTTAAGCGCCATAGAGAGAGAAAGTATTGAATTCATGTCAAAATGTCGAGATTTTGATGGATATACACGTTTTGCGACATGGTCTGTCTGTGAACAAAATATCTCAAGAACGAAAAGAGCTAGGAGGTTGAAATTTTATATTTAAGGTAGGCACCCCCATGGGACGTAACACGAAGCTTTTGAACAAAATCGACCAACTAGTACCCCCCCCCCCCCCCCCCCCCCATTAAAATTGTTCCCACCCTACCAACTAGTACTACTACTTTACTGATGCACTTTTTCAGTTTTTTCGATTTTCTCTAAATTCGCTCCAACGATTTTTTTTTTTAATTCAAAAATCAATTATTTTTTAGATTCTCTTTAAAATGTATATTCTCATTTTGTCATTGAAGTCTTCTGAAGACCACTTTACTCTTGTACTCCATAGAAAAGATAGGAGAAATGGTTCCCATGGTAACAAAATATAAATATTTTCCCAAACTTATAAATTTTACATCTTGAATTCAATTGTACCCTACTGTCGGAAACTAAATACATGTCGACACAAAAAATCTGGTGTGACAAGCACAGTACACAACTTTCGATTACCGAAGGTAAGAGAAAGTTGTGTGCTGTGCGCCAGTCACACCAGATTTTTTTAATTTTGAGTGTTTGCTTTTATATTATTATTATTAATTCCTAATGGTGTTTTTGATTCCATTAGAGTAGAGAAAAATATATTAAAATAAATAAATGTTTTTGGGAGCACTACCGTATTTAAATATTTTTACTTTCTCTTACCCTATATATGAAATATATAGAGAGAAAGTATTTTTTTAATAATATACTAATATTTCTTATTTCTTTTTTTTCAGGTAAGAGCATTTTTGGCTATGGCGTCCATTCATATAAGGTTCTTTCTGTAAGTGAGAAATAATATTTTTTATTCCATTATAATTGAAGAAGAGACTCATAATTTTCAATTAATATTTTTTAACTCAAATATCTGAAGCACTGTCGTCTAGTAGTAGGGCGTAGGGGTTGAGTAAATTGACAGGTCCATTGTTCGATTTTCGAATTTCTTTCGGATATTTAGTTAATAAATATTTATAATTACTATGTATTATGAAGGGCTTGGGACAATACCGCATTCAGATTTTTTTGGCGATAATTACGACGCCATAATTCATTAATAATGAAGGACAACTATTTATTTATTAAAGCACTTTTTTGGCATATTGTCATAAGCTTTTTTTATAATTTATTTATTTATTTTTTATTTATTCAAATTAAAAAATACATACACACACACACACCACATATCTCACACATTCACTAGTGGCCCTTAGGCGTTTCCGCCTAACTCCACAAAATATACATAGAGCCTAATGATTTCTCATAGTGTAGAAGTTAATTTTATTATTAATAGTTGTTTTATCGTGATTATCTATTTTGTATCGATGCTTTTCCTCTGACCCTAGCCTTTTAAATCTTAACACAATTTATTCAATGTGGGAAAACTAGCTTAGTTACCCCAACAGCACAAAATATTGCAGCAATGTTGCAGAAACATTGCGAATCTTGGCAACATTGCAGCGGCAATATTCCAAACTAGCAATATTGCTGTTTGAGCTGCAATATTGCATCAATGTTGCCGCAATATTGTCAACATTGAGCAAGATTGCAATATTCCGTGCTGTGTGGGTAATTGTGCCATTTACTTATTTACTATTTTCAAACTGTGTAGAATTTTGACTATAATTTTAATAATACAAATCTGAAATTTTAGAATCTATTGTTATGGGCATAGAAAAACTCTTAAAATTTTATTCCCATACCTTCATTCCCTCTGTTGGTAGATAGCTGAGTCTATAGATGTACTATTAGGTACTTGTATTTGTTACTATTTTATTTTTTTGTATTGGATACAGTCATTAATATTCCATCACAAATACAAATCTTTTTCTTTTAAAGACAATTTCGAGGAAGTCCGTAACACAGAAGATGAAATAAAATTGACTTATTTTCTGCCCGAATTAATATTAATATTCCTTGTCGACGTTTCGGGGACTAAAGGACGCAACCATCAGAGTTAATCCCTTCAACTCTGAGGATTGCTCAGCATATCTTCACGCAGATGAATTCGTATTTTCTAAAATATAATAATATTTTTACTTTTCTAGCAATTCAAGTAGGCAGAGCTATGAATTTTTTTAACACCTTAGTCCCTGAAATGTCGACAAAGAATATTAAATTAATTCGGGCCGAAAATAAGTCTTTTATTTTATTTTATCGAAACGAAGGTTGACTACCATTGCTCAAATTTTTAAGGTTCGATGATTCTAAAATTCAAAGTTTAATTTTGAATTCGCTAATTATTATTGCTAAAAAATATACCCATTCATTAATTCCACTTGATAACTGCTTTTACTCTAATCCACCCTTATTTCTTCACCAAGATTATACAAATAGGCCTACATTTTCTCTTCGGCGCTTAAATTCTGAATGCATCAAACATAAATTTATTTGATAAATTCCTTCCTCCCCCTCTCATCCCCCACCTTCTTTTTATAAGAATTTGTATCGAGTTCACTAGCAAGGGTTGTGATTTATTGCCCTTTTTAGTGGCAACAGGAATCATGTCCTTAAATAGCTATAAATAAAATATTATTTTTTTTATAACCACCACCTTAAAGGGAATATATTATTATGTTTGATATTCATCTTTATATGAAAAATTTTTTAAGTTTAAGTTCCGCCCTCTTTTATGCCTAGTTTATTTTTTAGGTTAAGTTAAATTATTTTAAAAAAATGTTGTCTCCAAAATTGTACACACGATTTAGCTAGACTTAAAATTAAATTTAATTCTAATATTTCAAAATAAGAGCAGCACATTTTCCATTAAAATTTAATTTTCTCTATAGCTCTAAACCTAGACGTGATGGGGCAAAACGGACTGGCATTTTTGGAATCAGCGCTACCCAAATAGTTAGGTCTAGCTCCAAATACCCCGGTAACAAAAAAAGGTCTTTTTTGTTCCTCTGTGTTATTTTACCACTGTATTTAGTTTGGTTAAATGTTTGTTTAGTTTGTATTTTTAAAAACTTTTCCCCTAATGATTTAACCCATTTTGAAAATAAATGATTCAATTATTGGAATATTTTCCATCCTATTTTCTTACCCCTTATATAAATAATGTTACTTTCACTCAGCATTGCTATTTTATTCAGAATCAACATGACATACAATGTTTTTTTAACATTATAAACCAATTATCTCTGTTTTGTCAATCGATTCGTGTTTTTTTCCTGTTCCTTCGAGTTGTGACTCTCTTTTCATAACATAAATGTCACCGGCATACTTCCCGTAGAATTTATTATAATTATATTGACAGATAACTGTTATTACCCAATTAATAAAACGTCTAAATGCACAAAACCACCTATATGGCCTTATTTAAGATACATTTTATTAGGATTGTTTCCTTTTAAAAAGCCATTATTTTTCTAAAAGAATTTTCTCTTCCCTAGGGACTCTCTTTAAAGTTTAACCAGTTTAAAATAGATCTCATTTTATGACTAATAAACTGAGAAATTAGGGTAAATTTGATTTGATTTATTATTTATTTAATTTAACTTTAAAAAGCCATGAAAAGAAAAGATTTCTGATTAAATTACACTAATTGTTTTTTTTTTTTAACACTCACACTTTTTTCCCTTTCACACTCATATTCGCACAGTCTTTTCGGCAATTTAGGCCATTTAAGACTTTTAACGATACTCGTATGTTAATATATCTATTGGGAGTACCAGGCATCCTTATTTAAGCCAGTTGGTATCTAAATGGCTTAAATAAAATCATCGGAATGCCTGGCGACAGAAGGCCAGCACGCTAACCACTACACTAAACCCGAGGCCACTAATTCTTTTAAAATCAACTAAGATTAAAAGTTCAAAAACTAATTTCAAAATAAATATTGAATAGATTGAATATTCCCTGCCCGCTCTTTTGTTGACCCCGTTACTGGGTATGGGAGATTATCTCATACCTTTCCTGGAGGCTTGGATTTGAGAATCATTTAGAATGTTTAGGTTAGGACTTTATAAATTGATAAAATTTTTCTAACAATAGAGAAATAAGCTGACAGCCAGGAAAGTTCTTAAATGAATAATAAAATACATTTTACAGCTCTAAAAATAGACTCAAGATGGTATTATTTAATTTAACCAGTAACTGTCTCGAATACTCAGAGTTTCATTTCATAGAGGCTAATTTTCAAAAATTCAAAGATTATATCTTGAAAAATTCCATTTTTTTTATTTTTCGCCGTGAAGGTATGCAACCATTTCAGTATTTCATGTTTTGTTGCCTTACTTTTGGGGGTTTTAATTATTTTTATTCTCATTTGGAATGGCTTGAAATAAAAAATTCCCAATTCCATTAGTCTTTATAGGCCTATATATATATGCGTATATATATATATATATAATAATTAAATTATCTTTGAATTATATAAATATTTAGCGAAATAAAACAAAGTGTTTTCTCCGTACCACATTTCATCACTTTTGTTGACAATTAGTTTAGCTAAACCTTTATATAATTATCTAATATATCCATCATGAAACCACAATAATTCATCAATGTCTAGAAAAATACTGAGACATGAACAAAGTATCTTTTAAATAATTAAAATTAATTGCACGCAGGCTTTAAGGAGAAACGGAACCTGGGAAATTTGAAAAGCTCTAAAAGTTTGAAGAAATTAAACTTCCACTTAAGTGAAGGGGGACTGACTGCATAGCTAGTTATTAGGCCTAATTATTGTAAAAGCTTCAATTCCAAAAAGTGAATTCATTTCATTTAGTTTATAATTTATGAAATAACTTTTGAAGAATTTATTTTTTGATGGATTCGATTCCTCTGGGAATAGGGACAAGACTTTTGTTTCAAAGTGATCGTTTTGGGCTCCCTATGTTATTCAATGAAATTGACATTAATTTAATTCAATTAAATATGCTCGAAAAACGGATATCTTTAAATTATTACCTTCAATTTTTTCAAAAAGCCCTTTCCTTGGCTCAGTGACTTAACGTATTTTAGCTGGGTTTCCCCGCAACCTTTTTTTCGCCCCAGGCGTATATATTGTTGCAGAAATATTGCGAATCTTGTATAAATTGCCAATTAATATTGCAGCAACATTGATGCAATATTTCTGCAATGTTGCAAAAAGGCGGACATAGGAATATTGCAACAATTATTGCTGCCATGTCGCTGCAATATTCCTAGCTTGGAATATTGCAGCAATGTTGCCAATATTTTGCAAGATTTGCAATATTGATGCAATATTCATGCAATATTAATTGGCAATTTATACAAGATTCGCAATATTTTTGCAACATTGCTGCAATATTTTGTGCTGTGTGGGTTGACCCCTATAATGGTTTTTAACTATAACCTTAGATTTGTTTTACTGACAATACAATTTTGAAAATTTTATATTAAAAATTTTATCTTCATTATCTTTTTTTTTTTATTCAGACTTAGAAGACTAGTACTGTATTTAATTGTTGATACCATTGTGATGTCGCTTACCTATTAAGGTGTTAACGATTTGCAATCTAGCAGCTAATTAACTCAACTAGTTAGCTTAACTAGTTGCTAGCCTCACGCGAAACTTGATTCAGTTTGCGTGTCGAATAGCTTTCAGGTGACGTGTATGGAGGGGGGGGGTATCTTTACAACCCTGAAAGCGAATTCAATTACTGAGTAGTTTCCTATTTTCCAAGCCAATAGGCAACTCCATCGTATATTTCTCAAACTGAGAGAGAGAGATGGTTTGAGTTGGTTGCTTTAATTAATTTTAATGCAGTATAATATTATGATTTTGAAAGAAAAATTAAGGGAGTGGGACGTCATCATTTGTTAATTATCTTGGAGTTAATGTTTAGGAAATGAGGGTTTACTGATTTTACATCTCGTTTGGTAAAACAATAATATAGGTAATATTTAAAGGAGCCACCTTTGTCTCTACTTCTACTTATATTTTATTGGTAAACAAGAGAAAGGAGCAGGCAGCCAAAGGTACTCAATCTTTTACGAAAGTTATAAATATCTTCTAATTGTACAAAATTTCATCTATCTAGCATACAGGTGACGCGTCGTGGGGGTTGCTACACTTCTTCGCGCGTACATTCTAACGCAGCTCTGCCACACTTTGCAGCCGACATGCAATCATGTCTGCTTTTTCTACATACGTAAAGTCAACCATCGTCTACGGCAGCACAACTTATGAAGACGCTTTCCCTACTGCGTGATCATTTTCGAACGGAGCTAGACATCTACTGTCCTCTACCGGCAATGGCACCAACCGATCACTCCATTTCTCTTTCCTTAAAATTCGGTTTACGCCTCACCCGTCACTTGCGACTATACATTCCAATACAATAAATCATTGTTACGATGTCCTGTACCTACCATTAAAGTTTGTACCATGAGTTCAGGACCACCCGGTATAGGTCTATATTTAGAAGCCACCTTTGTCTCTACTTCTACTTATATTTTATTTAAACAAAGGGGGAGCAGCGCCAGGTCTCATCTTTACGAAATACAAATATCTTCTAATTTACCAAACTTTCACTTAAAAAAAACAATTTTTATCATTTTATTTTAACATTTTTTTTTTTTTTTTTTTTTAATTAAACTATCTCTACTATCTTGTTTCGAGAGGTAACCAATCCAGGTTTCAGTCTTCTTTTGTCATTGCTTTTCAGCAATTATCTTGGGAGATGTTACTCTTCTGCCACGTCCCGGCAATTTTGACATTAATCTTAATAGATCTACTACAAATAATGTTATGAAACTAAGTAGTTTTAATTTTTAATTATTAAAATAGCTACGTCATTATTATTTGTAATCACTCAGGCATTTGGATTTTATCAAATATTTTATCTTGGACTTGGTGCTTGTATCTAGACGGGGATAACATTCCTTTTTTCTCCATGACTATATAGATATTTGTGACAAGTTGTATTCGTACTCTACTCTAATTTTATCTCGGTTTGTTCTAGTCACATCGCCTTGATCAAGTATTTAGATTAGTATTTAAAAAAAAGTATCAAATTTATTTTATATTTTATATGAAATCATCATTAGGACTTGAATATTTTCAGGGAAATAAATATCAATGTTCATTTATTATTTATATTACACTAACCATTGATTCACTTTTTTTTTCAATATTTATTTTCTTTATTATTTATTGAGATTATTATTTAAATTGAGTGCGGTTTTATTATTTACATAGGGAAGGTGCTAGACAATAACAAAGTACAATCACAATGATATTTACACATTAGAATGATTTATGATGCCTATAGGGTTACTTGAACAGAGAGAGTGGGATTGTAATGTGATGGGGGGATTCCCATTCCCATCGCCTGCAGACAATACAAACTCGCCCATTGGTTTCACGTTGTTTGATTAGTTTCGACTTTTCTTTACAAACTAAGCTAACAAGACTTTGTGACTAAAGGGGTGGTGCTTGCGTACTTTACCCAACAAGTCACCCCTATCTCTCGCTCTGCTGCGTACACTAAAGGGCGTTCTTGTTTTGCATTTTCGACTTTTATTCTATCTCAGCGTTTCTTAAACGACGTTTTAATATTATATTTATTTATATCTCTAGTGAAATTAGAACTTGCCCTATTTATTATTTTAATGGTCCCTAATCTCCTCTTAAATAGCAAAATTTTCTTATCTTAAACGAGGCTCTAAATTTTATTCGTATAAATGTTTAATGGATAATTAATTGAAATTTCACAATATGTTTTAATGCCTTTTTTAGTCCTATACTTGGAGCAAAGATAAACTCTTGGTTCATAATTTACTTAATAATTGATATTTGAGATTATTTTGGATACCAGCTAATAAATAAAAGTGAACATAATTTTCTAATTGACCATAGATACTAAAAAGATTTTGAAAGTGTCATTTTTCTTCTTTTGTGAGGATCTTTTTTTTTAAGTCTTCGGAATCTCAGGCCATATAGACTTCAATAATACTCATTTTTTTTAAGTCTTTTTCGGCATCTAAGGCCATTTAGGCCCCATCCCTATTTATTTCAAATGATTTGTAGTCAAATGAAATGAAATAAATTTTTCTCGCTTGGGTCGGGAAGCGAACCCGGGACCCGGACCTCATTTTATTTAAATATACACTTGATGAAGAATGTAAGTTGAGTTATGGAGAAAAGCAGCCAGGATTAAACAGTCTACTTTAAATAAAATAATAATAAATAAACAAAATAAAAATAAATTTGGCCGAAACGTTTAGTTGGATTCTGTTTAATCAATAGATAGTGCTTCCTTCCTGCTTTCCTCAATATCACATCTCGTTAAATATTCTATATACATGTATATGAGAATACAGGCACATTTATTTATACCAAATGATTTAAATAAAAATACTAATCTAACTGCCCGGGATCCGAACTCGCGCTCCTTGGCTTTAAGATTATTAATATTGACATTTCTCAACACCTCTAACCTCTCAGCCACTGGGGATGGAAAGGGGGGGGGGTGAATGTTGAGTAATTTTTTTATTCATTAAAGAAAAGAGTCTATATTAATAAAAGAATTTGATTTTTGGTTTAACTGAATCCATTCAAATGAGATTGTCACAGATGTAACAAACGTTGTAATATTGGCTGTAACTTGTAATTGTACCTGAAGAAGGCCGCAGAATGAGTGGCCGAAACATTGTAATTTTACAGATAAACTACAGTTAAACCGAAAATCAAATTCTTTTAGTAATGATAACAACTGTAAAAGAGTCTATATGTTACAAAAACACTCTAAATGAGTTAAAACTAATATTTTCTAAATTTAAACTAGTGGACTATTTCCTAGTTCGCTAATAAATCACTAATCTCATGTCAGTAGATTTGAATAAATTAATAGTTATGTAATTTTTTTGCTTCTTTGTTATTTACATAATTGAAGTGATGAATAATGCCTACCCTTTAGGCACTTTTTTCTTTATTTCTCTTGACTGTTGGCCGCAACTCTTAAGGCACTTAAAAATAAAAAAATATAGGTTTACATTCAAGATATCATGTCCTTATTTAATTTCTGTACCTTAAAAGCTAGCTAATAGGAGGGGGGGGGAGGGCTAAGTAGAGTTGTCCGCCTCCGCAATAAAGTTCGAAAAGTTTTTGATCGGCAAATGGAAGAAAACCTCACAGGGTGTGGCAAACTTAGCCTATGGGCCGAGTTTATAATTTTTTTTTTTTTTTTTTGATATCTTTAATAATCCAGTTTTTTATATAAATAATTACTCATTCATTTTTTCTCTTTGATTTTCATCCCTTTTATATTCAAATAATCAAGCTTATTTATCTTTTCCCTCTTTCTATTATACTAACATTTAATATTATCTAAATATCGGGATAATCGTCGTTTTATGATAAACCCGTGAAGTCACCCCATTATTTTTTTGTTTTTGTTTTGTTTTAGATCGTCTGTTTAATTTTGTTTTTGATAAAAGGGATTAAAACAATTTTATATAAATGACAACCTCATTTCCGTTTATAATAAATGATAGGGAGGGAGAAAAAATATTTAGATTTTAAATCTGACAAATAATGGTTTATTATAAATTTCTTCATTAACATTCATGTTATTTTTTTTTTTTTTTTTTTTTTTTTTTATAACTTAAATGAATGTTAAAAGTTTAGCAAAAAAAATATTAAAATTTCTAATTAAACATTTCTTTCAGAAATTTTGTATATCTTCATATAAAAAAATGTTTAATTTTAATAGTTTTTTTGAGTAGAAAGAGTAAATAGACAAATGATATTGGAAAATTGGAAAAATATTTTTTTTTCTAAAACTTTAAAAACCTATTAATGTTTTAAAGAGGGAGAGAGCATAACACTCGCAGCATGTAATTGATATAATTTCCATCTGATGTTTTTCCAAATGACACATGAAGATGATAGATGGATTTGTACAAGGGTTGCGCTATGCTTGTCAATAGAGCGGGGTCAGGGGATGCCCTTATTTGTCGCAGAGGGACCTAAAAGGGCGAAGGGGACTGGGAAGCGCTCATCTGGGTCATCGCCTTTCCACCCTTTTCTTTATCAAATGCTACATTGTCAATTACAAAATAAACTTTTGGTGTATAGTTTTTATAAGAAATAGAACCATTCACGAAAAAAAATACAAAACTAAAAATTAAAAAATAGCACCCTTGTTCCAAAATAAAATTTATATAGAAATTCGATTTAAAAATGGTAGCTTTTCAAATTAATTCTTTCTTTTCAAAAATATCACTAGTACACCCTCCATAAAGATTCTTATGAAAAGGGATAAAAATCTATGAATAATCTTGTTACTCATTAAAATATTTAAATTATAAACAAATCATTGAACTTTTGTTCACGAATTTTGTCTCTGCTCTAAGGAGGCAAGAAGTTTTTAAAAACATTTTTATTAACAACAATTGCGCTATGGTGAAATAGTGCCATGCCTTTCTCCTAAGAGAGGCGCCAGGGCGCCTGGCGTCTATCCGGCGCCTATACTTTGGCAAACATTTGCCCGCAACTAAACTCGAGATTAGATTCTTTTTTGTCATTTTATAGACGAGTCAAGATGAGCATCCGATTAAAGTAATTCTATTGCCAAATATCTGATCCCGATATTTTTTAATTAATAAAATGAGAACTTTTGGTTAGATAAGTGATTTTTTTTGACTCTACTCGTTTTTTTTCTTCCTCTATTTCTTTTACCTAAATGGCTAGAGATAATGGGCTTTTTGTTTTTATCTTTCCTCTATCAAATCTATCTATATCAATATATATTTAATTGACCATAACCCTATCTGTCGAAATTCTTCTCAAAGATTGTGAACCAAACATTGATTTAAATTAGATGAAGTTCAGAAACCTTTTTCACATTATTCAATAGGATTTGGGCCAAGAGGTTCATTAAAAGTCAAGAGTTTTTAACAAAACTTTATTTGACCCCAGATAATGTTTCGTCCACTTGCTGTCGGTTTTCTTCAGTGGTTGGAGGGATAGAGAGCCATATTAAACAAAATTATTAAACAGTAGGGCTATGTATTTTTTTGTTAAAGCCCAACTGTTTAATAATTTTGTTTAATATGGCTCTCTATCACTCCAACCCCTGAAGAAATCCGACAGCAAGTGGACGAAACATTGTCTGGGGTCAAATAAAGTTTTGTTAAAAACTCTTGACTTTTAATAAACCTCTTGGCCCAATTCTATTGAATAATGTGAAAAAGGTTTCTGAACTTCATCTAATTTAAATCAATGTTTGGTTCACAATCTTTGAGAAGAATTTGGGCAGATAGTGTTATGGTCAATTAAATATATATTGATATAGATAGATTTGATAGAGGAAAGATAAAAACAAGAAGCCTATTGAAAACATTGATTTATTCTCTAATATTTCTAGTGCCAATTCCAATCATGATGTTAAGTGAAACATATTCATGAAAAATCAA
>JAKCPI010029660.1:0-17078 GCA_023213315.1 Euborellia annulipes | reverse complement strand
GCCAAAAGACCTATATAAATTAAAAAAAAAAATAAAAAAATACACTAAATGGCCTCAGTAGCCAAAAATGCAAAATTAAAAAAAAGCATATTATATTCAAAAATTTGTAAAAAGTCCGTCATAAAACTCGTTTTTCAAAAAAAAATCTAATCAGAGGCAAAAAAGAGCCAAAAAAGTCGTCGTTTTTAAAAATCTCAAAAAAACAATCTCTGCGAGATATCTAAGAAAATCAGTAAAAGTCTCAAAATTGACAAAAGTCGAAAGAGTTTCAACTCACTAATGATGACACAAAAGTCTGCTGTGCGGACAGTCACACCAGATATTTTATAATTAAATTAAAAGAGAAAGTTTTGAGAAAAAGGCTTATTGAAAGATTTAATTGAAAATCATATTCAATGACATGTTTTGTTCTCTTTTATTATAAAATGTATAATAATAATTATTGTATTACCGTCAAAAACATTTGGAAATTGAGCAAAAAAAAAAAATTAATTAAAATGAAATGGTATTTATTATATGTAAATATTATTGTTCTCTCAATTTCATTTCTAAACTGTAATAAGCTTTTTATTGGTTAAATTAATTTAATTTGTATGTAATAGGCATCTCGTCCAACTTTGTCGCAAGTATTTATGTGCTTTGTCTCAACTGAATTGTTACTATTTGATTATTCAGTCATGAATAATAACCAAATTTATACAAGAATTGGAGTAAATCAGAGAATAAAGGAGTGCAACAAAAAAATCTGGCCTGGCTGACACTTCGTTGTGTAGACATTAGTTAATTTAATTTAATAAAAAATTGTCGGATGTATAGGACCTTGAATTGCACTCCGCTGATTGCTTGGTCATCGTCTTTGGTTTATCAGCGTTAGCGAAATTCAAAGAAAGAGATAAAATCCTAGACGGATCTCATATGGCGAATATACACTGTACAAGAGAGAGAAAGAGAAAATTTCAATCTGAGAGATACTAGAACTAGACCTAGATTATGTTTAACCCGAGGGTCATATCAAATAACAATTTTTATCATTAAAAAAAAAAAATGTTAGAGCGGAGGAAAATAAAAAAAAATCAATTAAATTCTCGGTGTCAGATTGAGTTCAATTTCCGCTTTTTTTTTTTTTTTTTATACATACATATATAGTTTTTATAACTTATATATAACTAAAGCCCGGATTCCTATGCAATTGCATATCGACGCTCTCAGTAGAAAAGTGTCTAACTCCACTTTTTTTGAAAATCATTTTTTGTATTTTCTGTTGAAAAATATTATTCTCCTTATGCCCTGAACTGGGTAAGAGCGTAATTCAAATTTTTCAGTTCGAAAAGTGTTTAACAGTGGCTCTAACAATGACAATGAAATGTTTTTTGGCTCTCCTGAAAAATAAACAAAAATGGAGTTAGGCACTTTACTAATTAGAACGTCGATATTCTGTTTGCTAATATGTACGTCCCGCAAAACCAACTGTCCATCCGAATCATGCCCCCTTACAAGGGCGGATACAGGGGGGTAAAAGAGTAATTACCTCCCCCCCCCGAGATTTGAAAAAATACTTTTTCGCAAAAAAAATTTATTTTTAATGAAAAATTTTAAATATTAATACTTAAAAATTTGATTTGTATTTATATTCTGGCAAACAAGTAGAGAATACGCCTTTAAATTACCGAAATTAAGAAAAAATTGTGTGCTGTGCGACCAGTCACACCAGATTACCCCCCGCCGAGAAACCCTCTGGATCCGCCCTTGCCCCCTTAGCACTAGGGTTCAAATTTTATAATGCCCCCCCCCCCCCCCAGTATTTTTGCATATTTGGTGAATATTGCATAAAGTTGCATATTTAAAACTTTTCCCATTTTTTTAACAAAAGTTTTATTTTATTTTAATTTTCTGGTTCAAGGGTGTTTCTTGAACCAGAAGTAATGCTATCTGACGAATGTTCAAACCAAAAGTAGGTCAGGAGTTGCCAAGAGCCCCTCTAAGCTCGAGGCAAACATAAATTTGTCCTGAAGAAGGCTGAAAAAATCGGCAGAAACGTTGACAAATGTATTAAATAAAGGGAAAGAAAAATAAATATTGTTTTCTTTAATTGCTTTCAGCTGCCTTACTCTCCTTTTGTTAATTATACATTGAGCCACTTCCTTCTTTCCTCGCCTGAATATTCCCGCGAGTATCGCGGGAAAGCAGGCAACGCTTCTCAACTACAACAACACACTGCGAGAGAACAAACTATTCCATATACTGTATCTGCCTCCCTCCAGCCTATTCTCTATCCCTCTCCCACAAATTCAGTAAAAAGGACACAGTGTAGCATAAAAATCTTTTGAAACAACCAGTGATCTTTTTTTATTTATATAAATTATTAGCGTATTTGGGAATTTGAAATAGGCTATGGGGGGGGGGGGGAAAAAAAGTACCCTCCTAGTTTTATTTATGAATTAATCACAGAACTTTTTATTGAAATTTAAAATAAATCTTAGTATATCTATCTGCAAAACTAGAATCATAACATTAAATCCGAATTAGATATTTAATTAAATTTAACTAAAGAGTAATCATCAAGAGGAGAGGACGAGAGTTAAAATGTTTTTGGGAAATTAACTCATTTGAAGTTAAATTTTATTTGGTTTTGTTTTGTCCGTTAAAACCTAAAAAATACATTAAATTTATTTTCTTTATCTAAAGTTTTATCATTCTCACAAAAATGAATATTGATAATTTTTAATGAGTTTTAAAGATAGTAGTAAAATTTCGATTCTATTCCTTAAAAATGTCTTGTTATTGTTATAAAGCAGTGTTTTCTAAAGTGGGGTATGTGTAACCCCAGGGGTACTGGAGGCTGGTAAGAATCCGCAATGGATCGGGATTTGACAATAAAAGTTGCTTTTCAGCATTTGTAAAGATTAATATACTTATGCTATTAATGCTCAATATATTAAATTTTTTTTAGCGTCACTGAACGAAATTATAGAAGAGGTACACAAGTAGAAAGTTTGTGATAAACTGATATAAACAAATTGTTATTAAACCCCAAAAATAATATTTTAATCGGCATTAACTGAATGAGTGCCTCAATTTCGCTATTTGTGTTACAAAAGAAATAATGGTATAATATGATTTTAATCATGCAACCTCTTTGAATGAGCTATTACGTCTCTTTACCCAAAAATTTCGCCCCCCCCCCCCCACCTTAACAAAATCCTGTGACGGGCACTGAAAGCGAACCATTGGGCCTAAGATCATAAAATACTCAGGGTAAAGGGCAATGTTGCTTTAAAAGCAGGGCAGGATTTACACAATCTGACTTCTTATGAAAAGAAAACCATTTGATACTTGATTCAAATAAGTTAGATAAATAGAGGCTGAACTTCTGAGTATTTTTCCTTATACTTTTTATATAAGGTTTTTCCAAATATAGGGCTATTGGAGAATATTTTAAATATTTTTCATTAGAAATTGATCTGCTCCTTCATTTTGAATAATCCATTATTTAAAGGAAACTTTGACCTGAGTATGAATACCAGTTATAAGATTTATTCAATGATAATGGGAAGAAATTGACCCTAATTGGAAGATGTTAAAAAAATTATTTTTTATTATTTTCTATAATTTAAGAAATTTCAATCGGATAACGTTCCCATGATGGTTGTTGCAAGACTGTTAGTTATGCAATTATCAATGGAAAAGAAAAAAATATTGATAAGATTTTATCACTTTGTTCCCATTCATACATAATGCATTTATTTGATAAATATTAATTTTTAAAATTATACTCCAATTCTAATCATCTAGCATGTAAGACAAGGCACTAACAAGCCAAGAAGAGGTAAATTTCATTTTATTACATCCAAAATTATTTCTGGAGATTTCATTGGATTTTTTTCCAGATTAAATTTTTAATAATTCGAATAATCAGATATTGAATTGACAATTCTCTCACTCTCCCTACCCCTTTCTTGCCCTCCTAGTCAAATAAACTCGACTGGAGCGAAATAAACCGGCTTAAAGTGGCAGTGAACACATCAGATATGCTAAACTCGACTTTAGCACTGAACGAACCCTTGGGAGGTCTGTATGTCTGTCTGTCCCTGGATCCTTCTGTTTATGGATCTCTCACTTGATTGGCTCGTGGCTGGCACTACCAATGAATGAACCATCCAATCAATTTTAAGAAAAAAAACATCAAACACAAAAAAAAAAGAGAACGATATCTCGATCACATGACTTTATCATGCGCTATTTGTTAAATACAAAAAAAAAAAAAAAAAAAAAAAACAACTCAAACGGCATTAAGTAATTTATAGACTTATTCATTGATCATACTGAATAGGGAAAAATTTGAAGTAAGTAATAAGCTACTTATCCTAAAATTCAGTTCAAATTTAATTCTTTCACAGGAGTTCAGAAATCAATTATTGAACAAATTTAATAAATAAATCGAATCAAAATCGAACAAATTTATGCGTTGATGAAAAAAAAAAATATAGATTCCCGTCTCTTCGTTAAAAAAAAAGTGGCTAAACAAAAAATACGAATTTTTGAGATAATTAATGAAATTCGTCACAATGAACTATAAAATGTACGTGAAAAAACAACAGATTGTAGTTTTATCACGTCCCGCCATAAGTGTCAATTGTCAAATACCAAAAGGAATGGGATAACGTCAGTTGTGAGTTAGAATCAAAAAATGTTATTTTTTAATAAAAAATAAAAAAAAACAAACAAATGTCTGCTTTTGAAGAAAAGTGAGATACAAATAAAGTCACTATTAGGATTGCATTAAATAAAAATCTAATCCGGAGAGAGAAGTTGCTGTTGATGTAAAATGACGGATTCTCTAATAGAATTCTTCTTCTTCTTCTTCTGTCCTCGCCCCATTCCCGCGCTGCGGGGTCGGCGGACCTCACTCTTTTCCCTCCAATCCTAACATGCGTTTTAGCGACCGGAAGGAAAAGGACAGGCCGGCCCGTAGTACGGTCTGAAGCCTGTTGAAATGAGGAAGGAAGAGATAGACATACAAAGAACTGAAGGACTGCCTGTCCCAGCTCGGGTAGCTCGTGGTCGCTGTGGGCCCCTGAGCGAATTCTCTAATAGAATTGAAATATGAAAAAGACGTATAAAGAAGAAGAAAATCATAAAAGAGTGAACAAAATATAATTGAAACTGTTTTATTTATATACCGATAAAATATCCTGTAATAATTTTTTGGAAATTATTAGCCACCTTGCTCGTCCACCTGAACCTCTGTCATCCATCAATTTTAATTAATACATAATCTAACATAAGTGTTCTCTCTACATAATCTACAAAGTAGATTAAAATAATCAGATAGAATCTTTGTTTTGTTATCCATAGAACTTTTACTTTACTTCTATTAAAAACGCCACTTTATTAATATATTGATAGATGTTTCGATCATTTCCAACATTGGGGCGATATAAATTTTACCAGACAAAACTTTTGCATCTTTCACGCATCCGTTATATTAATATTTATATTGTTATATGAAGAAAAAAATTTGGTGTGAATGGTCGTACCGTCTATATCTCTTACCTTCCAAAGGTGGATACAAGGCGAATTTGTTCATAAGCTTCGTGGCAGGTGCCAGGGGGTGCCCAACTTAAATATAAAATTTTAACTTCCTAGCACTTTTCGCCATTGAGATATTTTGTTCATAGGCCTATGAACAAAATATCTCAATATATATATCTAGCATTAAGAGAACGTAAAATCAGATTATTGAGAATTTCAAATTGTCTATAAACATAAATACAAGACGAAATTAGAATTTTGGTTAAGTTAGAAAAGCACCTCCACTTTAACTGTTGGTTAAGTCTACTTAAGTTTAATCTCTAAAGGAAGAGAGAAGATGACATAATTTGCAAGAACCACCCCAGAACTAAATCCAATGTTCTTGGTATAGCTACTAAAAGAATTCAGACAAGGATTAAAGATTCCTCTCTCTCTCGGGAACACCTCCTTCACAATCTTTTAAGTCATATATAAAAAAAAATACCATTAACAGTTTAGTCTTCAGCGCTGTTAAAAAAAACTTTAATTCGAATAAGACAAGGGATAGAAATTTTCTCTTTCTTTTTCCTTGTCTGGTCTAAAGTAAAAATAATTATCTCTTTAAAAACGAAAAAGAAGGAATCTAAACGTAAAAAAAAAGTAAAATAATGGAAACGTTAAGATTTAAAAAAGTAATTACTTTTTATAAAAGAATTGAACTTTTTATTTTGTTAAAAAAAATTTTATATAAATCCAGAAACGAAAATATTTAGTACTATTTTAGGCTCAAGTATTTTGTATTTTGGTCACAACTTAAGTGAATGAATCATCAACAATTGGAGGTCGAAAACTTTACGAATATAAGAAAGAAAAACGTAAAGTAAAGGAAAAAATTAAGTTACGGAAAGAGGATGGATTGATTCAATTTGGAGGTGGGTTTCGAGCCCTCAGGCACTTAAGATATAACAAATTGGACCTCTTTTGTCTATTAATGGGGAGGGATGCGTTCCCATTTTCTCAGGTATAGAATGAAACATTTTTGGATTATGTTGGACTTCAATTCGACGATCACTTCTTTAATTGTTTCTTCAAGAATATGCAATAAATTCAGCGCAGTATTTTATAATAAATTTTTACTTTCTCTTACCTATATATGAATATATATAAAAAGAAAATATTGGATTCATGTCAAAAAATCGGTGTCGAGATTTTGAAGTATATACATATTTTGAGGTCTCTTCTTCTTCTTCTTTCTACGCCTTAATCCCGCGGTGCGGGGTCAGCGGCAGGGGTTGGGGTTTTTGCGACCGGGAAAAAATAGAACAAGCCGGCCCGTCGCACGGTCCGCGCCTGTTGAAAATATAGAAGGGAAGAGACTGACATGCAAAGAAAAGAAGTACTACCAGTCCCAGCTAGGGCAGCTCGTGGTCGCCATCCACGTACCCACAAGATGTGGGCCCCTGAGCTTTGGGGTCCTCTGAGTCCAAAAAAAGTGGTTTTCGCGACATGGTCTGTCTGTGTTCAATTTAAAGCATGAAGGAATTGAGCTACTAGGTTGAAATTTTATATTTAAGTTAGGCACCACCTTGAAGCGTGAAAATAAGCGTTTGATAAAAATCAGTCAAATATTACTAGTACTTTACTGATATACTTTTTCAGTTTTTTTTTCGATTTTCTCAAAATTCGCTAAAACGATTTTGATTAAAACTCATAAATCAATTATTTTTTAAATACTCTTTAAAAGATATATTCTCATTTTGCCCTTGAAATCCTTTGAAGCAAACTTTACTCTTGTACTTCATAGGAAAGATTGAAGAAATGGTTGCCATGGTAACAAAATATAAATATTTTCCCATACTTATAAATTTTACATCTTGAATTCAAATGTACCCTACTGTCAGAAACGAAAAATCTGGTGAGTTCAGTCACACCAGATTTTTTATAATGATTTGTACAGTAAGAGATTTTATTTTTTCAAATATCTTGTACTTTTTCGTATCTAAAAAATAATTGTTTTTTGAATTTTAATCAAAATCGTTGGAGCAAATTTTGAGAAAATGGAAAAAAAAAACTGAAAATATACATCAGTAAAGTACTAGTACTCTTTGGCCGATTTTGATTAAAAGCTTATTTTCACGCCCTAGGAGGGTGCCTAACTTAATTATAAAATTTCGATATCGTAGCTCAATTCCTTCATGCTTAAAATTGAACACACGCAGACAGAGACCATGTTGCGAAAACCACTTTTTTGGATTCAGAGGACCATAAAAAGTGTATATCCATCTCGACATCAAATTTTTTACATGAATCCAATACTTTCTCTCTATATATTAACATATATAGGTAAGAAAAAGTAAAATGACTGAATATAACCTGACGGGTAGATGTGAATATAGCTGCTATTTTGACTGAGACTGGCCGACGACGGATCTGATTGGGAACGGTGACTCAACTGTGACGTAACTGATGTGTGTGAAGCGACCTTTGCATTTTGAAGCCTTCGTTAACATCATTTGTACCCTTTTTAATTCAATTATTATTACTTAAAGTGCATAAAAAGGTAGGAAATGTTCATTATCTCACATTTGAGTCGAATCGGTTGCCTATCTGACAGGCGGACAAGAAAAATCTAATTTTAGATAGAATAATAATAATAGCCTTATTAATATTATTGCGAAATTTCTTTGTGTCAATTTTGGAGTAGAATTAAATAATCTGCATATTCTTAATCTTATATCGGGAGATGTCTTGTCATTTCAAATTCAAGAACGCGTAAAGTCTAAATCTATATTGTTCTTCAACGATGACATAATTAGTTTGTTATTTTTTTTCATTCAGACATGATAAACTCTTGAAAATAGATTAGACATTTAATATTTATTTATTATAATTTTTCTACCAGTAATTTCAATCAAGAATAAAATTTTTTTTATTTATAATAGAAAATAATAGAAGGGTTATGTATGTATGGTTGTGGTTGATCCTTTTCCGTGTTGTTGCACTAAGCACGCTGAACAACGACGACGATCTGTCATTCATTCAGTTGCATGCATGCAAACTTGTTCAATGTCAGTGTCGGAGAAAGGGAAACAACATTCATAAATAACAACAACAACAACCTGACATAAAATTTCGTTAATCGTATCTATGTAAATATAATAAATAATGTAATAGGAAACAATATTTTCATCAGAAGAATGTGAAAAATGCTTTACAAAATGACAAGCAGGAGGACAAAGTAAGTATAATAATAAAAAGAAAAATCTTAATTTAAGGTGCGCGTCTCGGTGTAAAAATTAATTTGGGGAAATTCCACCCCACAATATTTAAAAATTAATCAAATTTATTTTTTTTTAATTAATTTTATATAAAAAAAACAAATAAAAAAACTTTTTTTTTTTTTTTTAAAAAAAAATAATTTTTTTTTTTAAAAAAAACCATAAAAAAAAAAAAATTTTTTTAAAAATTCACCCTACATCTTATAGATAATTAAATTAGTAATCATTGTGGTAAAAAATAATTAATTTTCTACCCTTAATTAATTAGGTGGAAACTTTCAAATGAAATGGAATAAATCACCTTGTATTCCTATGGGAAAAACTAACGCCATCTCTTGCCGCCTAGAGTAACTCGGTAGTGAATCGTGTTCTAACGACTTTTCGAGACGCGCTCGCACCTTAAAAAATTAACTAAAAGATATATTTGGGCTGGACTGGGGGATAGAGAATAACTAGATTGCCATGCTAAGTTGTAGTTAGTCAAAATAACCACTAGACTTTCGATCTATCCCACTTGATGTCAAAAGTAAGAATTTTTTTTTTCATTTATTCGTTGTTATTTCATATCAGTATAGAAGCCAAAAGATTAATTGCACTCGATTTTAAATTATTATATAGGCATATTCCCAAGTAGAATTATATAATTATAAATAATTATATTACGAAATTTTAAATATGAATAATATTCAATTTTTCATGAACTTTGTACGATTAGAGAATTAAAACGTATTTTTTGTTTCCTAAAAAAATAATTTTTAAGGAGAGAATTATATAAGAATAATTAGGATATAGAAAGATAATGTGAATGGAAAAAAAATACCATTTCATTAATCGAATGACAATAATTTATGAAAGAGATTTGTTAAATTGATAGGAATTGAACGAAAGGAAATTTATACCTGGTAAATACAGTATTTGTTTGAAATAGTTGGAGGTTTTTCAAATAGCGCCCTATAGATTAGCTATTGATTCAAGATGAGGAAATTTGCGAGGTGAGTTTGTGTTTGATTGGGGCGTGTGCCTCCCTCGGAAATTTATACGTTTATTTAAAAATGAATCCGAAGAGATCTTAGAGGGGGGATATTGGAATTAAAATGTAAAATTAAAAAATAATTTAGGAAAATAAGAATAAGAACAAATATATTAATTGCCCTCTCTGACTCAACTTCCTTTGTCTCTGGCCAATCAGCGAGAGAGAGAGTGGTAAACAGGAACATAACGGAAGTCAATGCCTAGCGCTTTATATAATAAGTATAATAATCAAAAGATTCGCTGTAAAAATTAATTAATTTCGGAAAAAGTAGTACAAAAAGTTTCTTTTTGTTGGCACCATCTTGCAAAATCTTCCTTATACAGGGTGTAATAAAAGTACTGATGAATATTGAAACCTCTTATAAAGTGTCGAAAAATATGCAGAAATGAAATAGCCATAACAATTTGGCGACGCAGTTTTAAGGTGACAGAGTTATGTGTTCTGAGAAACAAAATTTTATTTTCAAAATTTTTGAAATCACTTTTTTACTTCAAAATTAACTCTCTTTTTCATTTTAAGAATTTTAAAACATGATCTAAAAACATGATATTTTTAAAAATAATATCAGTATTAGCCTAAATAAATTGTAGTATAAAAAAAAGAAAATTTTTTGAAAAAAATTCATAACTTTTTTCTAAAAAGTGACCAATCAAATTTGATTACATATTCGGTTTACTCTTTTTACTACAAAAAAGCCTGCTACTCTAAAATTGTGTTTTATCTTTCATAGTTAATGGTAGTGTTAATATAAAATTATTTACTCCAACCCCTTGAAGATGCGAGTTCACATTGATATTTCATTACTAGTTTTTTTTTTTTTTCAGATTTTTCGATCCTTTCAATATTCTACACTACTTTTGTTACACTCTGTATAGGGTTGTAATCATATTTAATTACTCAAAAATATTTTTGAATCTATTATATTCATATCTTTCAAAAAAAAATAGTTTTTTTGCTTTATCTATTTAATTATTAATAATTATAGACAATAAAAATAAATTATGCGTAACGATAAATAAAAAAATTTAATAAAAATTTTATGTAACAAATTGATTGGTATGTAGATAAAGTAGTATAGTAATTAAAAGGAGCATCTCGGTCCAGAATAGTTAAGAAAAAAAACTAACTTAAAATTTTGATAATATTATACGTATATCAAAATACTATAGGCAATTAAAAAAATTTTAAAATTTATCTATTTATCTATATATATATATATATATATATATATATATATATATATATATATATAATTGTTTGAATCCAAAAAAGTGGGTGGGTCCTGCAGAATGATCAAAATAAAGTATGAAAGAAATGAGCTTTTTCAGTTTTTTTTTTTTTTTTTTTTTTTTTTTCTTAAAATTGACTCTAACGATTTTGATTAAAATTAAATAATCAATTACTTTTTAAATACTCTTTAAAATGTATATTCTCATTTGTCATCCAAATTGTTTGATGCACTCTCTTACTCTTGCACTTCATGGGAAAGTTAGGAGCACAGAACACAACTTTTAATTAACAAAAGTAAGCAGTGCAAGTAGTCACACCAGATTTTTTTCATATCTTTAAAAAAAATCTCATATCTTAGTTATTAAAAAAAAAAAATAACACTATCAGCAATCATCATTAATTTGTATTTTTTTATTGTTTTATTATGTAGTTTAGTATGTAATATTTCATAAATTTTGCACAATAGTTTAATTAATTAGTTTTCTTATTGCAAAAGGTAATCATAATAATCCAAGATTAGAATTAATCCTGGAAATAGATTTAAATTACTATAATATTATCAACATCTAAATTTTAAAAAACCAACTTTATTAATTTTGGAAGTAAGAATTTGAGTTCTTTTTTATGCAAAATAAATCGCCTTTATTACTGCAAATTGGGAACGTTTCGACTGCATCTGCAGGGTTTCATCAGTCACAATTGCTTGCCATAAATAATAAAATTTAGCGGCATTCACAGCAGGTTTTTTCTTTAATTAATTAGCAGAAAACTTTCAAATGAAATGGAATAAAACTCTTGTTTCCCTATGGGAAAAACTAACGCCATCTCTTGCCGCCTAGAGTAACCAGCTTCTGAATCGTCTACTAACGGTTTTTCGGGACGCGCACCTTAAATAAAAATGGTTGAAATAATCTGATAGTAAATTTGCTATTTTTTATTACTTTATTAATATTTTGATAGTTTGGATTAGGTTCGCTCCGTCCTGTTAAGATAATTAAAATATATAATCTTTTTTTCAATGGGGAAAAAATAATAAAACTTCTTTTAATTAATCTTCTTAATTAACTTCTTTATTGATTGATAGAAAGAAAAAAAAAGAGAAGATAAAAAAAAAAAATGAAATATTTATCTCAATCCTCCCACTCATCCACCTTCAAAGTGCCAATTATTTATAACGATAGGGTGTGTCCAAGGTTAAGTGTGCAAATTTCTTAACAAGATCAGGGTTAGTTAAATAGAATAACCGGAGACAATGTATTTTTATATGAATGAATTGGAAATTTTTTTTCTTTTTATCTTTTGCCTACCAGATACTTTATTCATTCCTTATTGAATTTATTAAAATTCAATTAAATTAATTAATATAAAAAATATTTTAGAAAGGTCTTTCTTTGGTCGAATTAAGGAGTGGCAGGGAAGATAGCAATGATAAAAACTAAAAGTTTCATCTCCAAAATTCAGTGAATTTAGGTTACCTATCTTTCTTTTAATATCCATAAAGATCGATACTGAGAATGTTAGTCTATAAGTAAAAACTTGAATATTTTTAAGTCGCATTTTTTGATAAACTAAGTTATATATAAATCTTAGAGGAGAATCAGGGAGGAATGTAATAAGTGCATAGGCTGTTTTTCGAAATAGTTAATGCAGATAGCAACTGAGTGTTCTTGATTAACAAAAAAACCTTCACCCTTATCAGTTTGGGGTTCTTGAAGTTAGAAGCTTAGCCTTGGTCTCATCTCCTATCTTATTTGACCTTTCTCGGCGGAAATAGAAGAGACACAAACAGATGCTCACACTTTGCTAAGTAACTTACTCACTTGCCAATATTAGAGTTGAAAATTAATTATTCCCATCTCCTGTTTAAGTTTACTTTTTTAGTAAAAAACAAAAACGAGGAAAATATTCTCATTATTTACCGATTCATGTTTGTTTTTATATAATTACAGTATATAGTATAGCTATAGGCTACAGGTAATTTTTGTTAATGAATGTGTTTTGTAAAGAGAGAATTTTGAATTTTTCAGTCAATATATTAATGAAATTATTTTCAAAATTTGATGTTTTTATTTCCAAACATTAAATGAAAAAATTGAGGTAGTCACAAGACCCCAACCCATGTTCTCTTCCGATCGCATTATATTTTAAAGCATCCTCAGTATTTTTTAAAAATATCTTTACATTAGAAACATCCAAGAAAACATGGGTTCAAGTCTTGCCAATTTTTTCAATTCATGGAGTAAAGATAAAAAATTATATTATGTCTTTGTGGATGGAAATTTAGTTGAGGTAGTCCAAAAAAAATTTAAGATTTAGCAGCCAAATCAATTTTATTACTAGTCGAACGAGGGTGACGTTTTGGATTCTTGTCTAGGCCATCTTGGCGAGAATAATTGAAAGTACAATATCAGCGAGAATAAATGAAAATATTAATACAATATTTGAATGTGTGTCGCTGATATTGTATTTTCATTTATTCTCGCCAACTGGTTCTGAAGATGGCTTAAAGGAGCCGAAACGTCAGTTTTGTATTGGCTGCTAAGTCTTGAAGAGCTAAAATTATGCCAAGCCCAGGGCCGTAATAGTAATATAATGGTAGAGTACTCGCCTCATGATAGAGGTCAGGGGCTCCCAAGCGACAAAAATTTATTTCAATTGAAATGGCCAACTAGCCGAAAAAGGCAAAATTAAATTAAAAAAAAAAAAAATGGCTGACATTCAATTGTAATAAAAAGAAATGGAGTCTAAATGACAATAGACGTCAAAAAAATACATTAAAAAAAATATAACATTCAAAATTAGACCGTGGCTTTCGTCTAGTTCTAGAATATCTGATAAAGGCCTACCTACAATAAATATCTTGAATCAGATAAATAAATTAAAAAAAAACACATGATGCGCATTTATCGATATGGAAGTTAATTATTAAAAAACCTAGTATAAAAAATTGGGATTTTCATTACTTTAAAATAAAATAAAAAGTCAAGAATTATATAATAAAATAGGTAATAAAGATACTATCAATCTATTAAAGATAGGGTCTGACGGACAGAAAGTTCATGGTCAGATCTTCCAGGATTCTCAAGTTTCCCAGTACATTTTAATCGTTAAATTAAGTTCTCCCCAATTCGCAGTACATTTGACCTTCTAGATTTTGAATAACACAAAAATATATAATAAATATTGAATATTTTTTTAAGAAGGAAATTAGCGTCATGGCGAGTGTATGTTAACCAATTAGGAAAAATCTATTAAAGCCTAATATTATAATTCGACCTTTATGATCGTCAGAAATATGAGACATTTAAGTGTAAGATAAAATATCCAGAAAGAAAAATTTACATATAATAGGCTTAATAATAATCCTTTGTGCTTGGCTATATATAATAAAAAAAGAAAAATTCAAATTGCTGCCATTTTGTCGTTAAAAAATTTGTTAAAGATCGCAATATTTGCAAAAGCATGTATATATGAATTCTTGAGATCGAATTTTAAAAATTGTGACTAACAAAAAGTTAACACTCAGATTGAACTGTTTTTGCCAATTTGTTTTTTCGGCATAAAGTTTTTTCCAAAACAATCAAAATTAAACAATTACTGTGCTGTTATTTGCACCACCATCCTGCATCTATATACGTTTAAAGAAAAATTGAGATTGTTATAATAAATATGCCTGCATCCTGCTCTTGGTGTATAAAATTGTACTATTGATTATGAAACAAATGTGGGTTCTGAGGCCTTGACAATGGTACATTTTAAACCGAAACCAATGAATTAGCTAAATGGTCGGCCAAATTAAGTAATCCAATAAAAAAGGAAAAAAGCTTCTAGTAATTTTCTTTTAACTCACAAGCCTTCAACCTTCCTAAGACAAGTAATCTCATAAACAGAAGTCAATTCTACTAAAATAAAATTTGAAACAATTTCAATCAATTAAATTTTTATTTGTTTTTAGATTCAGGTAAACAAGAATGAATTCAAAGAAGGATTGGGATAGAAGAGCTGAACCAAATTGGAAACTGAGAACTCATCCCTTCTTGATAGTAGGTGCAATTTGAATGAGGGGGAGAAACATGGGCGAAACTAGGGGATCCCGGGGGGGGGGGGGGAGATCCATGGCCCAAGAAAAATTGAGTCAATATAGGGTCGTCCAGGCCTCCCGGAGGATGGCTGGTGATGCCCCCCCAGTCAAATTTTCTAGTTACGCCCATGGGGAGAAATTAAAAATTTTAACATTCAGCCTATTCATTCATAAACTCTTTCACAAGAAATCCTCATAATAATCTATATTTTTGAAAATATTATTTATTTAAAATTGATTAACCATATCATATCGAAATGGATTATTTCCAAGGTTGAGTTATTTGCAATGTTTTGTAAACATATAAAACGTGTTTAGTTAGTTTGAACTTTAATTATTACATTTTACATGAGCTCTTGAAATTTGCATCTTTACGTAGACAGACATTCAATCAAGCGTCATATGGAGTGGAGGTAAAGTCTAAGTGAAAGCTTCATATTTCAACAATATTAAGTTCAAAGGTATATAAACAGAGAGTTTAAGTTAAGTAGTTTGATAAATTTAAGAAGATGAAATTTTGATCCGATTTCAAATTCCATTCGATTAACAATTACCAGAAGTGAAAGAGTGTATATTTTCTCTTTAGATAAATTTTTTATTTATTTATTTTTATCAATTCCAAAAAATATCCATTGTTTTTTGAACCAGATTAAATTAATCTATATGATATTTTTGTTATGGAAAAAGATATTTTGGCCCAAATCCAAAAATCAGTATGTACATTTAATAAAAATAGATTCCAATTTGAATTTGTAAAAGTTGGGGATTAAATAAGGGGATATCAAGGTTGAAAGATATAGGATAAGATTCGGATTGGCCGGGACGTCAGTTGCTACCATCTACCCAACCATAGAGGGGATTAAGAATAAGAAAGTGTCAAATGCCATTTGTTAAAAAACCTTCACTTATTATCTTTTTAACTTGTACTTTCATTTTAATTAAATGTTTTTAAAGAACAATGACGTAAAACTATCAAGGTAAGTTTTAAAAGAAAATTTATTATGGAGAAAATGGATTTAAACTTATATTATCATTAATTGTTATTTTTGTTTGGGGATGGTAATTAATGAATATGAGATAAGACTAGCAAGGGTTTATCCACCTTAGACACTATTTAAATTATATTTCTGGCTGCATAATGTCGCTAATCATCAGTGCAGAAACTATACAGAGGTAATAAAATTAAAAATACAAATATAATACAGAAGTTTGTTGTACAAGTTGTTTATTGTAAATATTTATCTGTATTTTTAATTTTATTTCCTCTGTATTGTATCTGCGCTGATGATGAGCGGCGCTATTATGCAGCCCGATATATTTGCATAAAATAATATAAATAGTGCCTGCCTATGGTGGAGGTCTTATCTGTTATTCATTTTATTATTTTTAGGATTTTGATACTTTTTTTAAAATTAATTCAAGGTGTTTTTCGGTATCGGAGGCCATTAAGACATCAATTAGATCTCTATTTAATTCAATTGATTGGTAGCCAATGCAATTGAAATAAGTTTTTGTCGCATGAGATGGGATGCGAACACCTGACTCTCAGCAGAAGAGGCAGAAACTCTATCACTGTGCTATGGACCAGAGGCGATTTTAACACTTTATTTTTAATTGAACTTTTTTTTTTAAATTTTCAATGTTGGCCATGAATAGATTTCAAAAATATTTATATTCATATTTTGAAATGGATTAATATCTATCGTTTACGTAAGTATCTATAATTAAAATTAAATAATGAAATGAATTTGCCTTTGGCGTTAAAAAAAAAAATAAAATAAATAAAACAAATTATAATATGAAGCTAGAAGAGTGGAAATTTAATTTTTGTCTACAGTATTCAGTTTCCGGAAGTACATTAGAAAATGGAGTGAAGTAAAATTTATAAACGTAGAAAAATATTTAAATTTTATTTTATTTTATTCCTATTCTTTCCTCTGAAGTA
>JAKCPI010029658.1:0-17035 GCA_023213315.1 Euborellia annulipes | reverse complement strand
TATTCTCTCACTAACTAACCTTAACTGAGATTATTAATTTAACATTTTAAATTTTAGACATCTTTCAGAATAATTCCAAAATCTAAATGGAGAATTTATAAAGATTTTATAAAATGAGAATATATAGACCAAGAGGAATATCTAATAAGGAAATATTTGGCGTTACTATAATAGGAATTATTGCAGGAATTTATATTTGGAAACCAATATTTGAAAATTTGAAAGAGAAGAATTCAGAAAAAGTTAAAATTGAAAACAAGGATTAATAAGTATTTCTTAAATAAAAATATACAAATTATTGAATATTTTATAATAAAAAGTATAAATATTTTAGATGGCCTTTAGACCAAAATGGCTTTTAGTAGCGGTTGGTATGGCAGCTAGCAGTTACCTCTTGATTGCTTATTATAAGCCATATCAACATCGAACGAAATTCAGATAAAGTAGCTGAAATGTATGCCAATCAAGTATTCGAAATGGAAAAACACGAAAACAAAAGAGGTAGACTTGTGGTAGTTTTGAAATAAGCAAAATAATTATTGTTGTAATTAAAGAAATGTTTATTTGTAATTAAATTTTTGTTTAATTTATATAAAAATAACCATTTCATTCCTATTCCTTTCTAGGTGCTTGCCTTAATGAGAGAAAATTAAATTCTCGTGTTTTCATGTTTCAACATTCAATTTGGTACCTTTATGCTATAATTTCAAGCCAAACTGTTGCTCAACAACAAGCAAGCCAGATCAACTTGGAGCTCTACATAAGTTTTTAAGACAATTTCATTTGAATAGATAATAATATTCAATATGTGTCTTGAATCAGACTTTTAAAGAAAAAGGAATCTTAATCCACAGTTTTAGTTTGAATTTTTAAAGATTTGAAAAATAAAAAAGATATACGTTATATGTATATATCACTCAGTTTGTTGGAGATTTTACTGAACTCGCGCCTGATTTTTAATCAAAATCATTGGGGAAAACAAAAAAGTGCATCAGTAAAGTACTATTACTTTTTGGCCAATTTTGTTTAAAAGCTTCGTGTCATATTGGTTTTTTTTTTTGAGGTTCCCTGAATCCAAAAAAACTAGTTTTCTCATCATGCCTTGTCTTGTTCAATTTGGAAGCTTGAAGGAATTGCGCTAAGAGGCTGAAATTTTGTATTTAAATTAGACACCCCATGGGATGTGACACGAAGCTTTTAAACAAAATCTGCCAAAAAGTACTAGGTACTTTACTGATGCACTTTTTCACTTTATTTCATTATTTTCTCCAATGATTTTGATTAAAATTCAGTGGCGTCATTTCAACTTTTTCTTGTAATTTACTTATAAATAGAGCCAAAATATATTTAATTAAATTAATTGTTTAATTTTATACAAGAGGGGTTAAAGGGCGTATTTATCCCCCCCCTCCCGAGATTTGAGAAAAAAATTTTTTTTGTCGATTAAACTTTATTTTTAATATAAATTAATTCTTTGTAAAAATTTGATTTGTATATATATTCTGGTAAAACAAGTAAAAAACAGGTGGCGTAACAAGAGTATGAAGGCCTTGGCAAGTCTAACTTGTCTAACTTGCGCCCCCCCTCCATAATCCGCAGTGTTTCCTAACCTTTTTTTTTTTTTTGCTAATTGTAGAGTTCCACCTTTTTTAAAGTTATTGTGCTCCCTATCAGGCTATGGCAACTTCTATGGGAGGAATTGAAATCCATTGTGGTGCTGTCAAATTTTAGCATGAAATTCCTCCCGGAGTTGTTGAAATCATCTCTCTGGTCTGACAGCAATGTTTCAAGCTACCACCAGATTAATGTTAAAATTGTGGCCCTCGTGCCAATATAAATTTAAAAAAAAGTTATTTAAAAGTTTGTCAAAATTCCCTAAACATAGGGTTACTAAAATTTATATTCCACAAATCCTTTCTCTCGTTATAATGACAGATAAATCGAAATTATAAGTTAGCATTAAAAATAAAAGGAAATTGATAATATGATTTAAAAAAAAAAAGTGCAGGAGGTGGATTTGAACTCGCGAAGTTTGGTTACGTGAGGATGGAAAAAAATATGTTGCTTGGACCAATTTACCCACTTCACCCACACTTTATTCTATTTACTAAAGAAAAAATAAGCCATATAAGGAACATTAAATAAAAGACGTATTAAAAAAAATAATTAATATTACACATATGATATATCATTTTTTAGTACGTTTTATGCAGATTAATAATTTATAATAAAAATTGCAATTGGATGCATAGTTTTCAAATTATTCAATGGACAAACGTCACATTGTGAATGCCTTAATGTAATTAAACCAAAAACTCTATCTAACATATGATACATGTAATTAATTCTTGAATTCCTCCTGATTCCAGAGAACTAAACATCTTTTAATTATATGATCTAATTTGGGAGTTATTGGCGATCAAAGTTAAGCTTATTTTCGACCTTAATGACAACACTCAATTCTATATATTTTCGAAAAAGCTTATTTAGCATTGTCTGATTAAAACCAAATTTTTACCAGAGATTTATAATTAAAAAATAAGTTTTTTCTAAAGTTTCATTGAGATTGGTAAAGAAATAAATAAAATATTCACTATTTTGTAAATTGAGTTTTAGAATTTGGGATCTCAGATCAAGCCTAGACACGGTTCATAGATCGCTCTCTTTACCAATCCGGGATCCCGAATTCTAAAACTTAATTTACAAAATAGTGAATATTTTATTTATTTCTTTACCAATCTCAATGAAACTTTAGAAAAAAACTTATTTTTTAATTATAAATCTCTGGTAAAAATTTGGTTTTAATCAGACAATGCTAAATAAGCTTTTTCGAAAATATATAGAATTGAGTGTTGATGTCATTAAGATCGAAAATAAGCTTAACTTTGATCGCCAATAGCTCCCAAATTAGATCATATAATTAAAAGGGCTTTAGTTCTCTGGAATCAAGGGAAATTCAAGAATTAATGACATGTATCATATATTAGATAGAGTTTTTGGTTTAATTACATTAAGACATAAACAATCTGACGTTTGTCCATTGAATTATTTGAAAACTAGGCATGCCTTTAAAGTTTTGATTATAAATTATTAATCAGCATAAAAAGTAATGAAAAATGTTATATCATATGTGGAATATTAAAATTTTTTTAATACTACTTTTATTTCATGTTTCTCATATAGCTTATTTTCCCATTTCAAATTTAAGTAAAGTTTGGGTCAAGTGGCTAAACTGTCATCAATTTTTTTTTCCATTCCCACGTAACCAAACTTCGCGAGTTCAAATCCACCTCCTGCACTTTTTTTTTTATTTTTGTAAAATATATAAAATGATATTTCAAATTCTAAATTGCCCCCTCTCTCCAAGTTGTGAGCTGCACGAGATTTTTATTTACCACCAATATAATCAGTGAGGCGCTACGGGAGAGGATGGGGCTGATATAATTGTCGGAGGCCCCCCCGTAGCGCCTCACTGATTAAAATGTTAGTAAATAAAAACCTCGTGCAGCTCACAACTAGGTCGGTCCCCTTTGTTTTGCGCCCCCAGCCCAGTTGCGCCCGTGGTGGGCGCATGTTTTGCCACGCCCTCGTTACGGCCCTGGTAAAGAATGCACCTTTAAATTTCCGAAAGAAAGAAAAAATTTTGTGTTGTGCGACTAGTCACCCCAGATGGACCCTCTCTCCCGAGAAACTCCTCTGGATCCGTTCTTGGCTCTATTTTGTGGTTAAACGATTTTTTTATATAAACCCCTGCATATTTCTATATTTTATGTATCCATTTTATCTAATTTATCCTTAATTATAATAACATCAAATAAGTGATATTTAAATGTAAATTAAAAAATATTTAATTTAATATCATGGGCGTAACTAGAGAATTTGGCTGGGGGGCCCATGGGACCAGCTATCCTCCGGTGGGCCTGGAAAGCCCCATATTTTTTCAATTTTTCTTGGGGCAAGGAGCTTACTGGGGGGGGGGGGGGGGCACCCCCTAGTTTCGCCCATGAAGAATTGTAAATAGCCACATTGGGTTCAATAGCAAGGAGCCGCCATTGACGTCAGAACTCAAGAAGCCGAAAAAAACCGAATTCACCCGAACTCAGATCGAGCCAACCTTGATTCGAAATAAACTTTCAATGTTGGCTACACTGGTTATTTTAAAAGTATTAAAAAGTGAGGAATGTCAAATAAAATAACATTCAACCATGCATTCAACTAATAGATCAACATATTGATTATCTATTCAAATTGATACATAAGTTCTAAACATTTCTATTATATTCCATTTGATCCATTTTAAAATGTAAATTTCAAATCAAATTTGCAATCCTTTGAATAGTTTTTAAATATCTTTAGGCATATTGAGCTTTTGGAATTTTTTCAAAATAAAAATGGATTATCACACATTAAAATTAATTGATTGTAAACAAGGAGTGATCAGAGCGGTTCGTTTTAATGGTAAGAATTTATTTTAATTCTTTTTATTTATATTACAAATTTAACTTGGAAAAAATTGAACATCTATTTTCATTTAAAATTGCTTAATTATGAATTTATATGAAATTAGTGTAGTCAGAAACTTTAACTAATTATTACTATCCCTCGGAGATAATTTATATATATATTTAATATCTAAACTCTGATGATCGTTAATTTAATCTGTTTCAGTTGATGGAAGCTATTGCTTAACCTGCGGCGCCGATCGAAAACTAAAACTCTGGAACCCCCATCGTGGTTTAGTCCTGAAAACGTATGCAGGCCATGGAAACGAAGTTTTAGATGCAGCAGGATCTTGTGATAATAGGTAAAAAATATTTAAGATAGGGCTTGTTTCTCTTGTTTCCCCTGTTCGAAAATATGATATACATTTTTTTAAAGATCGGGAATTATCGAGAATATCGAAAACACGTGGTAATATTCCTTATATTAGTATTGTATACATTGAATGTCATATAATCTAACATAATAGACAGGTGTTGTGTTCGTGTAAAGTTAGAACTTGATGATCAAAAATCATCTTTTTTTAAGATAAATCAAATTGGCACCCACTGTGATTTGAAAATAGAAAATTCCGAAGAAAAATTGATAAATTTAAAAATAAGAGATGCCAAATATAAACAAATGACCAAAGAACATCGTCATGGTATCGTAGAAAAATTATTACAACACATGAAAGAGAACAGGTTACAATACGGTGCAATTAATGAGTGAAATGCTGCTGCATTTCAAGTAACTCGTCTGACCGTAAGGAGAATTTGGTTCACAGCACAAGCTCAATACAGAGAAGCTAAAATATGTGCCGATTATTCTTCAAAAAAGAAAAATAAATGCGGAAGAAAACGAAAGAATATTCTGACAATTTAGCTCAAATAAAGAATCATTTAAATAGTCGAGAAACGATTCGGGGGCTTTGTATTTAGTTATATTTTATTTAAAGAAATGTATAGGCCTATAATATAATGTTTATATTAAATTCTAGTATTTTATTTTATTTTTTATACCATTCCGGACAAGAAAAAACGCCAAATGTATATCATATTTTCGGACGGAGGAAGTCTGAAATCATTAAAAAAACAAAAAAAAACATTTTCTAGTCAAATAGTTTCGGCTGGAGCAGATAAGACTGTGATATTATGGGATGTAATGACTGGCACTCCTCTTCGACGACTTCGAGGACATGCCTCAAGAGTTAATTGTGTCCGTTACAATGAAGATTCCTCTATGGTTGTCTCTGGAGGCCAGGACAACGCAGTTCATATTTGGGATGTAAAGAGTAGAAGAAACGAACCTGTCCAAACTCTCAATGAGGCTAAAGATAATGTTACAAGCGTCCAGGTAATCTCTTTAAAAGATATAATCCGTTTTTTTAATCAACTTACCCATAAAAAAAAATGTTGATATTCATAATATTGATAGTAATATATTGTCTATACGTTGTATGGATAAGATACCGGTATATATATATATATATATATATATATATATTACTATTAAACTGATAGATTATGTATCTTTTATAATAGCATATAAATATAGGCCAGGCATATAAATATAGGCTAATATGGGATCGGCTGATAGAATAGCATGCCATCTTTTGCAAGAGTGCTGAACTATTTGACACATAATTTTTAAATATATCTTCTAAGCTTATTTTAAAATTTTCTTAATTAATAATGTGATTAATAATAACAATAAATTCACTTTTAAATTTAAAAAAAAATTACGATTATTGGGACAGATTGTTTGCTGTATTAACAAAATTTTTGTAGCATTGATTTTGACCTTCATTCTAATAAGATTATAAGCATTCTAAAACACACCAATTTCATGCCATCTCACTATTTTTCTTAAAATCTTTTTAATATTTTTATTTTCTATTCCTAATTTTTGATTTCAGGTAACAAACTATGAGATTTTAACTGCATCAATTGATAGTAGCCTCCGACGCTATGATATTCGTTCTGGGCAATTGTTTACCGATTTTATTGGAGGTAATAATTTTAATTTTTTTGTTTATAAATCACATCATCGCCCTCGAGCTTGATGTAGTTGGTAGCGCGCCTGCCTTGTATTCCAAGGATCGCGGGCTCAGACCCCAGGTAGTCCGATTATTTTACTAACCATTTAAATACCAAATGGCTTAAATAAGAATGCCTGGATCCCAAATACATATATATTCTTCAAATAACGATTATCGTCAAATGTCTTATATTGCCTGAGTTGCCGAAAAGACTGTGTGAATGTGTGTGTGTGATTAAAATATAAACCAAACATCTATAAATAAAAATTTTCATGTCTCTAACAATCATCAAAACTTAGAGCTACCCTACATTTTCTTTTTAAATAATTTTATTAACTTTCATAGTTATATTTCTTGCTTCTGAAACGAACAATAATGAATTCTTTTTAAATATATGCGAATAAATATAATATATAATTTTTTAATTTATTGAAGGAATCAGGATGTCACAGCCACTCTTGTTGAAGGGGAGTGTATATATATATATAAATTAAAACATTACTTTAATTTAATCACTTTTTATTTTCAGAGTTTTGGCCAACCAATGTACACGAATATTTCAATCCTCAAGGGACCATCATCATGGCCTGAAAAGTGATAAATCAAAATAATTTCTCATATAATATACTTTGGTTTTAACAAATATTCGTCTATTGGCTTTGAATTAATTTATTAAATAATATTCTGTCATTTATTAAAATGTTGATTATTTTTTACGTTTCGAATAAAGTGTTATATGAGAAATTATTTTGATTTATTCACTTTTCAGGCCCTGATGATGGTCCCTTGAGGATTGAAACCTTCGTGTACATTGGTTGGCCAAAACTCTGAAAATAAAAAGTGATTAAATTAAAATAATGTTTTAATTTATATATATATATATACACTCCCCTTCAACAAGAGTGGCTGTGACATCCTGATTCCTTCAATCAATTAAAAAAATGTCTACACAGCAAGAATTCTTAGATGTAATATATAATTGTTATGTGATCTTTTTTAGAGCCTCTAACATATGCTTCTTTTACCCGGGACGGCCAAGGAGTTCTCTTAAGCTGTGCAGACAACACACTTAAATTAATGGACAAAGATTCTGGTGAAATGCTTAATGAGTATGTTCTTTTGAAAACTTTAAGAATTGAATTTTGTATTCTACATAATAATTTTCCTTTTTTTTTTAAAGATATTCAGGGCATTCGACTGACGACTTTTGCGTAGAGAGCTGTATGGATGTGAAAGACACTTGGGTGCTTTCAGGATCTACAGATGGACATGTTTGGATTTGGGATTTGGTCTCTGCTAAAGTTATTGGCAAATTAAAACATATCAAGGTAAATATTAAAGGTCAAGGTAGAAAGAGGCAGCCTTTATATGCTTAATTTGAGACATTTTGAACTAGTAGGTTAAATTGAGTTATTTAAGATAAATTCATAAAATTTCGGATTAAATATTCAACTATTCCGAAACTATTAAATACGCTAAACTCTTATAATTTCTAGTGACTGATTATGAAAAATGATTCGAAAATCTAGCATAAAGTTGCCACTTACTGGCTAAGTTCTGCCTTCTCTATTATGACAAAAACTCCTCTATATTTATTTATTTATTATTTTCAGGGTCAATTAGTACATTCTCTCAACTGTCATCCAACACAACCATTTATCCTCACGGCATCTGGATCTAATATATATTTATGGGGAGACGAAGCTTTACCTGAACCGAATGAAGAACTTGAAGAGGATTAGAAAAGTTCATTGTTTATAACCAACTTCTTTGGCCTATCATTCCATTCAAAAAAAAAAAAAATCATATAACTCAGCAAAAATAACTATCTTCTTTCTTTGATACAAGGTAGTTTGCCGCCGAGACAGGAAAGGTGGACGGCCAAAATTATCAAAGAGCCAGCCAGTGTCTTTCTTCTTCAAGTTTATTCTATTTTATAATAGAATCTTAATCGTAATAAGATTCCTGGGATTGTCCAACATTTTAAACTTGGAAAGCAAGAAAAAGGATAATTAGATTTCTAATTTCAACACTAAGAATACTCTATATACTCTAATAGAGGAAAAACATAAGCAGAAAATGGATTTTATTAAAGATTTAATAACAAAAGGAATTATGAACTTCTCATATGTAAAGTCTACAAAAAAAATATTCGGAGTGAATTGCTCATGATGTTCAAAATTAGAAAGGGCAAATATTAATAGTAGAGCAGAAAAAGCTTAGGAAGACTAGGTGTTTCGGTCGAAATTTTATATGTATAAATTTTCCTCCAAAATATCTTTTTCTTCCGTATTGGCATACAAAGAATTTTTGATTATTTGCCGCTCTATTTTGTGCCCTTCCTGATTTCTACGAAAAATATATCACATTTCTTATAACGGGCAAGGGAAAGACAAACAAATCTATGCATATTTTATAAAACAATAGATAATTTTTGTCTTTGAGAAAAAATTTCATTAAATTTTTGTTTCAAAAATTTGAAATTTAAGATGAATGAGTGATGTTTATAACCGAATTATTGTTAAAAATGATTGTATATTGTCATATGTATATATTTTTACAAATAAATCATTTTGAATTATAATTTCGTGTCTTTCTATCCACCGATATATATATATAATAGTTATTTTTTTAGGTCAGTGAGTGTTAAAGATGGATTTTTGTCCAGATTATTATACTAGGAAAAATAAAATTTGTTAAACAACTGATTACGTTCTATTTTGAAATGAATTAAGAGAAATCTTTCAAAAATAAATAAATATTGCTGCTTTCAGTGGCAGTCTCAGAATTCTTTAAGGGTGGGAGGGCAGAGATTTTGTGTATAGGAAAGGCGGAGAGGAGGTAATGCGGGTAATATTATTATATTTTAATTCCGAATTCAAATTAGCATTAAAAAATAACTTTTGTATGATTAAAATGATAAGAGTAAAATTTTTTCTGTGCTAGGGAGAGAATAGAAGAATATAGGTAAATAAAATAATACCGTTCAAATAGTCCATCATTAATTTAATTTAAATTACTATTTTATATACAATTAGTTGAATAATATTAAGCATGAATTCTATTCCGTCGTGTTGAATTTGGTATTATATAAAGGCAAATACATGCAGACGACTTTCCAATCAGTAAAATAAATTAACGTTGTTGCAGCTGTTCCTCCATAAAGGGACATAGTTGGAACCCTAAAAAAAAATGACAGAATTAACTATTTTAATTTGAATTATATTCTCTTATATACATACCATCTTGGAGCTAAAGTAAGGAGCCTTTTAATAGAAAAAATTCCAGGCTGCATTTCGACAAATTTCTAAATTATATATTTATTTCTTATATAATGATTTGGGAAATCTATAACCTCTACTTGTTCCCTTAAATTAGAAATGGTAAATGAGCTTTAATGATAAATGGACGCCAATGTTCTCACCATCCACACTATGGTCCAACCTTGGGTCCAACAAAAACCAAGTTCACTTAAGAAATTGGGGCTAACATAAAAAATAAATTATTTTTGCATTCTTATTGCAAAAAAATTATTCATCCATGAATTAAACATTCTTTTTTTATTCTAAATCACCGAACCCAATAAAAATCCAACGAATGTGAAGTGAGTTGCAATCAATTGTTTTTTCCAAATTGTCATCTGTCATTTGACAAGACAAATTCTTAAAAAAATGAAAAATAAAACTTCTAATCATGTGAAATAAATATTTGAAGAGGAGTTTTTATTATTTGTAAGCAAATATATTTCTATTAGTTTTCTAATTTTGCTAATATTTTTAAGCCTTTAATATTTCATATTTTTTTAAGGTTATGTCTATTTGTTTATTTATGTCTGATTTAAATCTGAATTTAATAAAAAATATTGAGTTGCATAATATTAAAGAAGATAATCAGCATCATTATCAGTAAGAGAAGAAACAAAATGTCATCAATTAACGTCTTAACAAAAACATTCCTCTATTTTGCATATGGAAGCAATTTATTAGCAGAAAGATTGCATATTAATAATCCAACAGCTATCAGAAAAAATATCGGAAAATTATCAGTAAGTAATTAAACTAATATTTAACATTTCTCAATCAAATATATTCAGTAAATTAATAGCCTATAAGATTGCCTTATAACTTAAGAACGAAATATGAACGAAGTGCATTATATATATTATTTTCAAATTCACTCTTCATTTATGAGATCCTTAAATTAAAAAAAATCATCATCAAATTTTATCTCTTTCAGGATTACCGTTTAGATTTTAATTATCCATCAGAACGTTGGCATGGAGCTGCAGCCACGATAGTTCCAGATATAGGAGAATCTCTTTGGGGCGCTGTTTGGGAAATTAATAATCAAGATCTTGCCTCATTAGACAGGTAAATAAATATAAACAGGAAGACGAAAGAAAACAAACCAAATCACAGCCTTTATTAAGAAATTAATGGATAATAATCATAGATCATCTTTTTATTACAGACAAGAAGGAGTCGATTCTGGAATTTATTTCCCATTAAATGTGACAATTTCGACTCCTCAAGGAGAAATCTTAAACTGTAGAAGCTATCAATTGGTGGAGACACCGGAAAAATCTGTAGAAGTTCTCCCAGAAAAAAGACGTCCATCTCCACTGTACAAGGAAGTCATTTTAAAAGGGGCCTTAGAATCGAAATTGCCTGATGTTTATATACAAAAAATTAGACAAATTCCACATAATAATTATAACGGCACATATAAAATAAAAATAAATAATATTAACAATATTCCATAATATTTTAGCATTTAATTTTAAAATAATTAGCCTAGTCATTGGACCACACTGGATCTGCTTTTGGAAATTAATTTTATTTTTATTAGAAAATATTTTTATACACCTTTATACTAGGTGCACTGGAATCCTCAAAAATAAAAATAATAATCTTTATTAATGTTGAGCCATTTTAAGCCCTTTCAAAGTTTAATCAATTGTGCTCTTGCAGAGTAGCAATTTTTTTAGACCACAGTCAATTACACTTCTAAAAAAAAGTAAAATTAAATAACAGTGAAAAGAAAAAAAAATTGATGAAATTACAAGGAAATGGACTGAATATTCACAAGAATTCTCTTCTGTTGGTACTGGAATTGGACAAAATCATTAAGGATTTGAACCTGATTCATCATCAATTCAACTGCGTTATTGACTCGTCTAATCTTCTCAGGCTTAATCATTTCAACAGGACTCCAGAGAATATTCACTACTAGGTGCTTGGATCACCAGCTACCACTGCATATTTAATATTTTAATTAATTAATAAAAAAATTCCACTGAAAGTGCCTAATAAATGCTTGAGATTGTCTCAGAATAATTCTAACCAAGCTCGAACTCAGGTCTTTCAAATGAGCTCTTTGTTATTTTTAATTATTAAAAGAACTTTAACTTTATGGGCATAAAACCATTTTATTGTCAATATCTGAACTCTTCTAATACTCTAATAAAACACATTTATTTTTAAAATGTACTTTTTAATTGATACTAGTGGGAATGGATCTTCTTGCAACAATGCAAATATTACGCCTGGTTATTTTGCATGGAGAGTTTACTGTAGATAAAGACGAGCATGCAAAATTCTCTATACAGCCACAATCTTGCATTAAGGTTGGCCAGGCAAAATATTTCCATTTTTGTTATAAAAGGAGGTTCCTGAAATCTATTAGTTCTCGTTCTCCCAACCAACTCATCCTGCGAATCATGTATTTTTTAAAAATTTATAATAGGGAGATCAAGACAGCGAAAGCAATAAAGAAAAAAATATATTTCTCTTCTGCTTTATTTCATACACTTGTCACAACACAACACATTGTATGAAATAAAGCAGAAGAAGGTTGCCTTGATCTCTTCACTACTCATTATACATACAGCCCAATAATATGCATAAAGGGTATATCAACAGAGAAACAAAAAAAATTGGAGGGGGGAGCAGATGCCAATGTCGGGGGCACTTGCCCCCCGTAGCTCCTTCACTGGAGGCCTGACAGCAAAAGCCACCAAGAACGGAATTCTGGTAGGTGGCCTTGAAAAATCAGCGTGTGGAACGTCGAGAAATAATTAAGAAAAAGACAGATATCAGCGAATTAGTACTTGTAGTTAACAATTATAAAAAAAAAGTATTTTCCCTTTTTAATAAAAGGTTATCATATTATATTTAAATTATGTGATTTTTTTTTATTTATTTAATTTCTTGGGAAATCACAAGTTAGCATCAAAAATAAAACGAGATTGATAATAGCAAAAAAAAAAAAAAAAGTGTATAAGATGGATTTGAACTCGCGCAAGTTTGGTTAAGTGAGGATGGAAAAAAATATTTGCAAACCACTTTACCCATTCACCCAACTCTGATTCTATTAATAACTTGAAAAATAGACGATAAGGAACATTAAATAAAAGACGTATTAAAAAAAATAATTAATATTACACATATGATATATCATTTTTTAGTACGTTTTATGCAGATTAATAATTTATAATAAAAATTGCAATTGGATGCATAGTTTTCAAATTATTCAATGGACAAACGTCACATTGTGAATGCCTTAATGTAATTAAACCAAAAACTCTATATAACATATGATACATGTCTTTAATTCTTGAATTCCTCCTGATTCCAAATAACTAAACATCTTTTAATTATATGATCTAATTTGGGAGTTATTGGCGATCAAAGTTAAGCTTATTTTCGACCTTAATGACAACACTCAATTCTATATATTTTCGAAAAAGCTTATTTAACATTGTCTGATTAAAACCAAATTTTTACCAGAGATTTATAATTAAAAAATAAGTTTTTTTCTAAAGTTTCATTGAGATTGGTAAAGAAATAAATAAAATATTCACTATTTTGTAAATTGAGTTTTAGAATTTGGGATCTCAGATCAAGCCTAGACCCGGTTCACAGAGCGCTCTCTTTACCAATCCGGGATCCCGAATTCTAAAACTTAATTTACAAAATAGTGAATATTTTATTTATTTCTTTACCAATCTCAATGAAACTTTAGAAAAAAACTTATTTTTTAATTATAAATCTCTGGTAAAAATTTGGTTTTAATCAGACAATGCTAAATAAGCTTTTTCGAAAATATATAGAATTGAGTGTTGATGTCGAAAATAAGCTTAACTTTGATCGCCAATAACTCCCAAATTAGATCATATAATTAAAAGAGCTTTAGTTCTCTGGAATCAGGGGGAATTCAAGAATTAAATACATGTATCATATGTTAGATAGAGTTTTTGGTTTAATTACATTAAGGCATTCACAATGTGACGTTTGTCCATTGAATAATTTGAAAACTATGCATCCAATTGCAATTTTTATTATAAATTATTAATCTGCATAAAACGTACTAAAAAATGATATATCATATGTGTAATATTAATTATTTTTTTTAATACGTCTTTTATTTAATGTTCCTTATCGTCTATTTTTCAAGTTATTAATAGAATCAGAGTTGGGTGAATGGGTAAAGTGGTTAGCAATTATTTTTTTTCCATCCTCACTTAACCAAACTTGCGCGAGTTCAAATCCATCCTATGCGCTTTTTTTTTTTTTTGCTATTATCAATCTCGTTTTATTTTTTATGCTAACATAATTTCATTTCATCTGTCATTATAACGAGAAAAATAATTTGTGCCAAAATGAAAATCTGGTCTTTTGAATTAATTATAAAGCTATAGGGGGCAGATGCCATTGTCGGGGGGAGGGGGCGCTTGCCCCGTAGCGCCGTCCCTGCTAATAGGTGACACTATAAGACGAGGACGCAATAAAATCTGGTGTGACAGTCGCACCAGATTTTTTCTGTCGAGATATACTGTATTTAGTTTTCCAGAGTACCTTTTTTTAATTCGTTTAAGGTCTTCATGTCTTTTTCGGCATCGGAGGGCATTTAGACCCTGTCCCTATTTATTTCCATTGATTGGTATCCAATTCAATTGAAAATTTGTCGCCTGGGACGGGATGCGAACCCGCAACCCTTGAACAAATACGCTAACCACTACACCAAGGCCAGAGGGCGCATTGGGCGCAACAAGCATAAATTCTGTATTCTTAGATTTTTCCACCATTTACATTTTTATTATAAATTATGATATGAACTAAAATAATAATTATTATTTAAAGGAAATTGTTGAATTTTAAATATTTCATATATAGGGTAAGAGAAAGTAAAAATAGGAATTTTATTTTGCCAAAGTTGCTATTGGCGGAGATTGCCGGATTTCTCCGAAAGAGCCGAGCTCCAGATGAGCTCGCTTCGTTGTCAAATGTAATGACTTGATAGAACATTTTTTTTTTTTTTATATTTATATTTTTTTTAAAACTCCTAATAAATCGAAATGCTATTTATAAAAACGTGATATTTTCTTTAATGGTGCATATATTTTCTAAAGCATGTACTTTCCAATAGGATGGCCAAAAACAATCAACCTGGTTGGCCGTGGCAATTCAACCTCTACAAACTCATCTTCTATACGTCAAATTGTTTGCAACAGGGACAAAATTTTATTTGCTATTTTGACAGATGACTCGTTAGTGATCTACTTTTGTAAAGTAAGCAATTTGAATTTTTCTATTATGTTTTCTTAATTGCCTAATGTTAATTATGCCTTTTTTTTAATTTTTTTCTAGCCATGTCTCCCAATCGTTTGTCACACAAGATCTCCAGAATCCATAGAGGATTTAGGACCAAACGAGCTCGTCGAATGGAGACCAGATAGCAGCATGCTGGTTGTTGCTGTGAGTTCATTACGGAGGCAGATGTCATGTTCAATATGTCATAATCAGAGCGTGGGAATTTTTAGGGTCATTGGCTTTATTTAGAAATGAACTAACGCACCCACTCACTATTAAAACATGGTCTCTACAAACACATTTTAAATATTTGACAAAATAATTAAATAATACAAATTTGATATTGACTAATGATGCTTAGTGAAGGGAACATCTCACCAATAGAAACAACTTGTTCGCGTCAATTAGGCGGCTTATCTAATTAATTAATTAATGCCTCAGAGTGCTTAATGTTCAAAATCATATTTATTTTATTCTTAAAAAAATGTGAAAGCACTGTGACATTATTAAAATAACAAACCTTAATGAAATTTCTAATTCGCTACTTTCTCCGTTAAATATTTAATTCAATATTTATTAACTTAACTAGTCATTAAACTTAAAATTTATTTCTTAGAAAACATTTAGCATTTTAATTTCCTCTATTTTTAAACATTTTTTTATTATTAGGATGTAAAGCCAAAACTTGTTAAGAGCACTACTCAACTAAATATCAACCAGCCTAGAATCTTAGCCATTTTTTCTCACTTTTTAATTCTTTTATTAACTTTCAAAGAAATGAAAAACGCCTATCTAATTAATGTTTTTGAAACATTCATAATACTACTCTATTCCTTTCGTGAGAGTGCTTGTTGTTCAAAATAACTAAGATTTATTTATTTATCTATTACGTAAATCTCACAGTGAGCCTTCACATTTAACTATCTTTAAGTGATTTTAATTAATTTATGATACGAATATTTACAAAAAATTCTACTATGGTGTCAAGTTTAGCTCTTTATAGACAGATCTTGATGCTGAAGTCAAATTCGCTCAATGGAACTGAAGTTCTATTTAAAACACGAAGCATTTAGTAGTCTAGAACTCCTTTTCTTGACTTGGGAGGAGGAATTACTTTTCTCAGAAGCGGATTTTTGGGTTTATTTTCGAAAACTTCTGTTTTATGGGATCTTTTCTTTTTTTTTAAATTTATTTTTTCCCTTCTTCGCCCCTTTTCTTTACATTCTATTTCATCTGAATGTCAGGTAAATAAAATTAGCCTTTTTATTTTTAACGAACACTTTTTTGGCTTTAAATTTTTCATTTTATTAGCCATTCCCTTCTGTCAGGTTTTATAAATTTAGAAGTATAAGGCGTGGCTACTAATTCATTTATGATAATATGGATTAAGTTAATTAAATTATGTAAAAAGGTCGCCTAAATGAAATCAATACTCCTTTTCTCTTTTCATTTTTTATCTTTAAAAAAAATTCTCTAATTTTAATCTTGTTTTATTTTTAATTATACGAGGTAAATGATTATTATCAGCATTATTAGTGATATATGTCTAAGTGTATATGAAAAAATTTTTCTATTATCTTTAATCAAAAACATAAAAATTTTAACTATTTTTTTTTTGAGAATTTCCAGCGGCACTTTAATTTTCTATCGAAATCGGTTAACGACCGACTGCAAGGCACTTTACGAACAAGTGGATCTACCTCAACCGAACCTCCGCTGGACAGCGCAGAACTCTTTATTAAAGAGATTATTCCACCGCTCTATCTTTCTGTGGTAAAAAAACGTAAATAATAGAAGTAAATAAATACAGGAAATTTGCCAGCGCCCTTTGGGAAAATGATAAATTCCTTGTATCATATTTTCTAATTGCTATTTTATTGTTGGTCTTTGACCCAATTTTACTCAAAGTTTTGTCGTGGGTAGT